>JABXWE010012833.1:0-31644 GCA_014611495.1 Limonius californicus
CATAATAAATTATTGTTGTATAAACAAATTCTAAAACCAGTTTGGACTTACGGTGTGCAACTGTGCGGATGCGCAAAAAAAAACTAACGTAAAAATTATACAAACTTTCCAGAATAAAGTACTTCGCAGCATCATCAATGCGCCATGGTACATCAGAAATGAAGACATCCACAAGGACCTGAAAGCGCCTATGGTCAGTGAGGAAATTAAACGGTTCGCGAAAAAACACGAAGCGAGACTACATAAACATCAAAATATCGAAGTGTTACAATTACTCGATAATAATGGACTTGTTCGGAGGTTAAAAAGACAAAAACCATTCGAACTAGTGTAAGCTAAAATAAGTGAAGAAAACCACAACAAAGCATGTGAAAAAAGTGTTTTTTAAAATATGTGGATTGTGGAGTGCACCAATGGGAGTAGGTCCATCAAAACGTTATGAGTTGCCTAGATTTAAGACTTATACCATAGGCTAATAAATATTTATTATTAGCCTATGCTTATACTTAGATTTAAGCAAGAATTGTTAGAATCAAATTGCTAGATAGTGTAAACTATTTGCAATGCGTGCGTCACTTGGCGTAATTATAATAAAAAAAAATGGATATATGAGTTGGTGTTTTCCGGACGCATGGAGAGCTATTCCATTGCAATATCCGTAAATGAAAACGATAACTGTATATTCAGGTGCGCTAAAGTTGTAAATTAAGTTAATAATTATTTTAAGAAGAAGTTAATTGAGTTAAATTAACGGATTAATTATGCCATTAAAACCTTGACCTCCAGTAATTTCCTAATTAATTAGAATGGGACCATTGTTTATTAGACATTTTTTACTAATAATGACCGTAAAAACCAAATGTCAACGTTTGTTACAGTAGTAGTGAAATACCCCGTATAGAGAGTGTAACAGAATATCATGGCCGCACTTTAGAGGCTTATTCAACTTTTCAAGTTAATAATAGAAGGTCTTATAAACTAAGTCCGGGAATGATTCTTTAAAAATTTATAGTCACTTAAAATTTAAATAATGATAAAGTGTAAATAGGCTTTTTAAATATTTCTTAATAGCAGTGTGTCTTGATTATTTGATATAACGGCAAATCACATTAAGGTGAAGGGCTGAAATATGCCCTGCTTCTAAAGAAGATTCACAATTCAGAAAGTACAAGTTTATTCTAAAAAACCAATACAGGAGATTAAAGGATACATAATAACCGTTAACAAAAAGATATTCCTTCCTATCGAAAACCTTAAAATTGTTAATCAAAAGTTATTTCCCCAAAATATTACTGGTGGGGCGTTTTCGACCTGCCCATGTCAGAAATGCCCAACCCAACAAAAAATATTTTTATTTCCGCTTTTGGCAGCCTCACTTATTGCAAGCATCATCATAATGTGTGCAAATTTCATGTAGCCATCCTGAGCACAATGAATTTAGTCCACTTCAGACTTGGTTGAATAGTAATATTTACAACATTCCACGCAGAAATCTTCAGACTCATCTCACAACTCATCAGATGAGCTTAAAACAAGTTATTCTGCAGAACTAGAGGAGCTTGAAACTTCTTTCCTTTTTATAGAAGCTTGTTTACAATAAATTTTATTGTCAATGTTCTCTTGCTTCTTCTTTTCACTGGCCTTTTTCCTTTCTGCAGAAAGGTTTCGCTTTGCTAAACTTTGTGCAGCTGATTACTTTCTTCAGAAGGGGTTTTCTTCGTCTACGATGTTCTAGGTGTTTCTGTTACTTCAGACCCAGCAGAATTTGACGGAACTGTATAAAAATCAAGTGAAGTTGATGGTTGCGCGGCATCTGCAACATGACTTTGTATTTGGTTCTCATCGGACTGTGTTGTATTTGTTGAATTTGCTGCATCGGAAATTGAAAAAAACTGATAATCATTGGTGATATGATACACCCTTGTTTCGCCCCTTGTATGATTTCGAACCTTTCTGATAGTTGATTACCTATTCTGCATCGACTTTTGGTCCCTTCAATCGTTGCTCTAACGATTCTCCCTAGCTCTGGTGGTATTCGAAAATGTTCCATTGTTTTCCATATTTACTTTTAGATAACCGAGTCATATGCTCTTTTATAGTCAATATATAGCTGATGAATGTCTATATTAAACTTCCAACATTCCTCTTGTATTTGTTGGAGCGTAATTATTTATCATATCGGTGGTGAATCTATTTCTTCTGAAGTCTGCTTGATACTCCCCCACGAGAAGATTTTCTGTGATTGGGGTTAATCGTTTATATATGATATGGGTGAAAGCCTTATACATGACTACTAGCATACTTATTCCCCTGTAGTTGGAGCATTCCAGTTTACTACGTTTTTCATGGATGGGGCACATGATTCCAACTTTCCACTCCCTTGGGAGTGTTTCTGTCTTCCATATTTCCACAAATAGCTTGAGAATTGCTTTTTCTAGATTTTCGCCTGCGGCTTGTAACAATTCTGCTGGTATACCGTCTGCTCCAGGCGCCTTGTTGTGTCTTAGATTTTTCAGTGCCTCCCGTACGTCCAAGAGTGTGGATTCTCATGTTACGTTATTATCGGGCTCTGCTTCCTCTAGGGTTCCTAAGGCTTGGTCTTCATTATTCCACGTTTCGTCGTTTTGGATGAGGTTTTCTTCCTCGTTTGTTTCATGGAACAAACCCTGAAAGTATTTCGCCCATACCTTTACAATTATTTCTACCGTCAAAATTTTATTTATGGTTGGTATTTCGTTCCGAAAAAAAATTCGTAAACCTACACAGAAATTTACCAAGCTCAGAAATGCAAGTTTAAGAATAAGTTTCGCATATTGTACAGAAAAATTACAATTTGTTTAAAAATTGCACGTAGCTTCTTACGAATTGCAAAGAGAACAGCATCATCAATTTCATCTAAAAGATGAAGATGAAGAAGAAAAGAACTCCGGGAGATTTTGGAGAAGACAAAGTTTCAGTATCCCGAAACTCCTATAAAATTCTTTTTACTGTAGCAACACTAACACCCACTGTTTTAGCAACAAATTGTATAATGTCAGTCAATAAAATCTCAGGGTAACGTCGAATTAAACAATTTTACTATTAATTGTTTTTCATTTAAAGTAGTAGGACGCCCCCTACGATTACACTTTCCGGAACAACTTGCTCAATTTTAGGAAAATAAGCACCAGGCACTATACAAACGCTCCCAAAACCGATAAGCACTGCTCAAAAAGCACAGAAACTTAACCCGGTAATTACGAGTGCAAAGTAAAGGTTTTGAGCGTCAGTTACTCCTTAAGTAATGAGGCATCAGCGTTATCTAGCGTAGACAAATCACAGCGCGCGCTCGGGTGAGTCAAACACGTGCGTTCGTTGGCGTTCTAGCTTAATGCTCAACAAACAGAGTTTACATGGTTTACGATTGTCAAAGATGTTCACATGACAACTGGGGCTGACGGTTTTACGTACTCTCCGAAGCACAACCGGTTGCATATGCCCCTATATTGGTCCACCCACGCAAGTACTGACCAGCGCGGATTGTGCTGGACTACGAATACGGTTCGACTGGCGGCGTCCGTAGTGTTCCGCTATGCAACCGATTTGTAATATATTATATTATTTATAATAAGATACTAATGTAAATTGCAACTACTGAAGGCTAACTTATAAAAGAGGGGAGAGTTATGATTTACCTCAAAGTTACGGTCCCATTACAAGTAGCTGCAGTAAAAATAATGGAGATATTAAATGTTTTGGAATTTGTGAAATAGGGTATAAATATGTGAAAATTTAGTAAACGTGCAAACATTTTCGGATTTACATAAACTTAGGAAAACCTAATGTAATAATATTTAATACAATATAAAAAAGATTTAGAAAATTTTACATATGCATTGCAAGACCTAAATAGCTGATAGATTTATTTAAAAAACCGTTATACATAATATAGACATACATATTTATGAAATGAAATGCAGTAAAATGTGAGGGATATTTAGACTTTATGTGCGGCACCGCATATTATTTTTAGCTATCCTGCATCATAATTTATTAACTTAGCAAAAGAAAAGCGGAAAACCAATATTTTCACTTCTCCTACCCTATCAGCGTATTCAGTCGCTACAGGTTGCGGTCAGTAACCTACGATAACCTTTTTACGTAAACCAACAAATGAATTTCAAAGATATTTGCCTGATTTGTCATTCAAGACTAACGCATTAAGCCGATTTAGATTTATTCGTGGATAATTTTTCAAATTGGATTAATTTTGGTGTTATTTGAGCAGGTGAAAGCTTCCCATGTTATATCACGCATTACAATGCATGAGCTGGGGTAACATCCCCTCTCAATCAATTACGGGTGAAGTAATCATTATAAAAACCTGTATTTTGATCATTAAATTCATTTGACTTGGTAATAATAAAACTCACGTCAGGGTATTAAAGAACGGTATTAAATTGTTTTTATTTAGTTTTCAATATTAAGCTTATTGTAACGTAAATGAACAACGTCCAAATGGTACAACATTTTAATTATTAATGGTGAGAATATGAGTTACAAATACCATTCCAGTTAGTGGGCCACTGATCACAATTTGTTTACTAAACTCTTTCCAACAATAATATCTTGCCCACAATTCAGTGCTGGCTACCTATCTCTTCTAGTCTGAAAATGCTAATATCTTTGTTATGCCGCATTTTATGCCAAATCATTGAATCATAGAACGCTTTAATACTCAGTTTTTTACAGTTCCTTAATTCCCAATAATTATCATACTTTCATAACCTAATAGTTGTAATACATGAGTGTTATTTCCTAGCAATTGAATATTTAAAATATTAAATTATTCAAAAATGTCAGTAAAATATGTCAGTTTCATTATGAACAGTCAACGAAATTCTCGACATCTCTGTGATTATCTATTTGCAAAAACTCATATATTTCCTGCCTAAGCTCAAAGACCCGCTGTATAACTTTTCCATGCGATAACCACGGAGATGTTGAATCGTCAGGGCCCATATTACCTTAAGAAAATAGTGCTTGTTTTTATATAATTTACAACAGAAATTACAATGGGTTATACCAAATTAAGTCCTGGGCAGGTTTCCTTCGCAGCGAGTGATACCTTGTATATCATGCAATGGTGCCAAGTGGCATTTGAATTCCTTTTGCATATAAGCGTCTGTAGACCATCATATTTTCCTGCCATCGCCGGTGACCCATCAGTACATACACTACATAGTTTTCTAATTTTCCTTGCAGAAAAGTATGTCCTCGCTTATATATGCATTATCACAGTAACAAACATAGGCTATCAAATGTGCATCTCTGATAATATCTGCTGCCCCTTCTAGCTGAATAGCACATAATTTGTTTGTAAGTTTCGAAACAAGCTGCTCCTGCAGATCCCACGACATATCAATGCGCCTACTAATAATATTATTTGATACTCATATTTCAGTGCGCTAAACAACCTCATGGAAGAAGCGTAAAAGTACAAATTAGATATACTGGCACTGCAAGAAATACGGTAACACGGCCAGGATATTATCACCGAAAGATCTTATACATTATTCTATAGTGGCTCAAACCCAGGATCACACAAATTGGGAACAGGTTTCTTGGTGAACAAACGATTACGACATCAAATTATAGATTTTGAGGCGATAAGTGAAAGATTATGCAGGTTAAAAATTAAAGGACGGTTCTATAACATATCCATTGTATGTGCGCCTGCACCCACAGAAGAGGTGGAATACGAAGTCAACGAACAGTTTTATGCAGAACTCGAAAGAGCATACCAGAGCAGCAGCACAAACGTTATGAGAATAGTAATTGGAGATATGACGCCAAGATGGGAAAAGAGAGGACGCTCAAACCAACGACTGGAAACCACAGCCTGCATGAAGTATCCAGCGACAATAGAACTAGATTAGCGCACTTTGCCCCGGTTAATAATATGAGAATAGGAAGAACCCTTTTCCCTCACCGAAACACCCACAAATACAGTCACTGTATGCTCTGTGCCGCTAGCTCTGGGAGCTAGCTCCCAGAGCTAGCGGCACAGAGCATACAGTGACTTTACCCACAAAATGACTTGGCGGAAATACGAACAACCAGTTTGACCACGCCCTCATCGATAACAGACTTACAACAAACCTACTAGACGTGAGAAACCAAAGAGAAGCGGATGTGGCATCGGATCACTTCCTAATACGGACCAAAGTAAGTAAGTAATGAGAGAGGCGAAAAAAATCACATGGAATAACTACAAACTAAAGAACGAGGAAAACAGAAGACTTTATGAAAAAACCATATCCGAAAAAGTAGATCTAGAAGGCACGCGGGGAGGAACAACCGAGTCAGATACGGCAGGAGAACCCACAGCGAAACTATAAAGGACAATAAAGAAAGCAATTCTAATCTTAGCAGAAGAAACCATCGGAAAACAAACCAAACACCCTACATAAGAATGCGTAGAATATTGGTGCAAAAAGGTTGACGGTTTGTAGTCGTTGAATATGACTACAAAACCAAAATGGTATGAGAAGCATGTAGAATAGAGTGAATGAGACCAGAAGAGGTTTCCAACCTAAAAACAATGTAGTAGAGACAGGGACGGACGACTCGGATGCGACAAAATCGAAATTGTAAAGGTATGGGCGAAATACTTTCAGGATTTATTCCATGAAACAAATGAGGAAGAATACATCATCCAAAACGACGAAACGTAGAAT
Source organism: Limonius californicus (assembly GCA_014611495.1). NCBI lineage: Eukaryota > Metazoa > Arthropoda > Insecta > Coleoptera > Elateridae > Limonius > Limonius californicus. The sequence continues at coordinate 6,720 of JABXWE010012833.1, forward strand.
AATGAAGACCAAGTCCCTAGAGGAAGAAGAGGCCGATAATATCATAAAATGAGAACCCACACTCTTGGACGTACGGGAGGCACTGAAAAAGCTAAGACACTGAAAAAGCTAAGACACAGCAAGGCGCCTGGAGCAGACGGTATACCGGCAGAATTGTTACAAGCCGTAGGCGGAAATTTAGAAAAAGCAATACTCAAGTTATTTGTGGAAATATGGAAGACAGAAACACTCCCGAGGAAGTGGAAAGTTGAGATCATATGCCCCATCCATGAAAAACGCAGTAATCTGGAGTGATCCAACTACAGGGGAATAAGTATGCTAGTAGTCATGTACAAGACATTCACCCATATCATACATAAACGATTAACCCCAATCACAGAAAATCTTCTAGGGGAGTATCAAGCAGACTTCAGAAGCAATAGGTCCACCACTGATCTGATATTTACGGTCCGCCAAATACTAGAAAAATGTTGAAAGTTTAACATAGACATTCATCATATATATATTGACTATAAAAGAGCATATGACTCAGTTAAACAAAAGTAAATATGGAAACAATGGAACACTTTCGAATACCACCAAAGCTAGGGAGGATAATTAGAGCAACGATTGAAGGAACCAAAAGTCGATGCAGAATAGGTAATCAACTATCAGAAAGGTTCGAATTCATAAAAGAGGCGAAAAATGGGGATGTCATATCTTCGATGATTTTCAGCCTCGTTCTAAGGCCATACGGCAAATAACAATAAATCCGAAAGGTATAATATATCCGCCAGTTAAAAATGCTAGCATACGCGGACGATGTAGTCCTAATTAACAGGAGAAAGGATGGAATTAGACAGAAATGGACAACCCCTACAAGTAAGCGAAAAGAAAAGTAAATAAATGATCATAGGACGCTCTATAACAAAGAAATGATCGAGTACAAGTAGGGAACAAAAGCCTCGAAAGAGTAGACGACTACAAGTACCTAGGATGGTACATGAACGAGAATAACAACATAGACGATGACGTAAAACATAGGCTAATGGCAGGCAACAGAGCTATGTTCGACATAGATGGGCTCCTACGATCAAAGCTCTTCAACTGAAATTGTAAAGCGAGACTATATAAAACGCTGTGTCGGCCGGTAATATGCTATGGCGGCGAAGCTTGGACGGAAGAAACCAGGAATTACCTAAAAGATTTGAGAGGAAAGTACTAAGGCGAATCTACAGACTCAAGTACGATGATAACTTGGAAAGGTGGAGACAGCTAATGAACTTTGAAATTAGAGAAATCCAAAAAGAATCGCAACTCTCAGAGTGGATAAAGAGACAACGACTGAGATGGCTAGGCCACGTCTGGAGAATGCCCATGAAAAAGGTAGTCAGGAGAACGGCAACTCAAACACCAGAAAGACTAAGACCACCAGGATGTCCGCGTGGAAGATGGATGGACAACGTCAAGGAGGATTTAAAAAACTGAAATTGCGGAACTGGGTTAACTTAAATCAGAACAGAGACGAGTGGAGGCATGTTGTAGATGAGGCCAAGGCCCACAATGGGCTGTAGCGCAATAGTGTGTGTGTGTATATGTGTGCATGTATGTACAACGACTGAGATGGCTAGGCCACGTCTGGAGAATGCCCATGAAAGAGGTAGTCAGGAGAACGGCAACTCAAACACCAGAGAGACTAAGACCACCAAGAAGGCGGCGTGGAAGATGGATGGACAACGTCAAGGAGGATTTAAAAAAACTCAAATTGCGGTACTGGGTTAACTTAAATCAGAACAGAGACGAGTGGAGGCATGTTGTAGAAGAGGCCAAGGCCTACAATGGGCTGTAGCGCAATAGTGTGTGTGTGTGTGTGTGCGTGTATTTTCTGAATCGCTTTAGGATAACTATCTCTAAGCATTGTTGCGACTATATCTAGGGCAGCAGAAAGAATAAGATTTTCAGTAATAGAGTCAGGTTTCTTGACCTTGACTATGCGATGTGCAACTTTATAACACAAAACTTATTATAGGCTTACCTTATAGGCATACCCGATTAAATATTTTTCCACACTTAAAATATTTGTACAAACCATAAATAACTTAGGTCCGGCAGAACATAGACGAAATATTACACGTCTACTCGCTGCTACGCTTCCTATTAAGCTAACCTAACTGAACATGCATAATTGTTTTAAACTTTCTGTCTCCACTGCCACATTTTCTGGTCCCTTCCACACGGGAAAGTTCAAGATTGCGTCTTGCAGGGAAGGAGGTCGTGTATCATAATGTATTTAAGTAGGGAGCTCTGGAAACACAAGAACTGTTATTAAGCAAAATCGGAACAAGTAGAAAAGATCATCTAACTAATAAAAATGGGATCGGATTATGTAGAAATTCATTTGTATATTTTAAACAAAATGTTTTGTTAAATGTTATGTCAAAAAAGCGTTTGTTTGTAAACGTAGTATTATCGTGGCAAGATAGAATTGACTTGTGTAGATTTTCCTGTAGAAACGGCAGCAACACTGCTGGTGGATTGAATAGTTTTAATACAACGCGGCAGTATTAGTGCTCGCTTTAGAGCTGAATAGTTTACTACAATTATATGAAAGAATTTAAGATTACATGTAATGTTCAATGGCACCTTGTAATGGAATACCTGAAATAAAGCCTGTAAAGTAAAATATAATTCGTTGAACACATTAAGTTCATCTAGAAAGACAACGAACTATATCCTTACAAATTAAGCAAGAGGAAAAATAACGAACTTTAATAAAAAGATTTTATTTAGCAAAACTGCACAATTACTTAGTGTACTAAGCTTGCTAATAATATATTTTTCTAATATTATTGCACTAACTGATGATACAATGAATTTCTCTTTAAAGGAAAGCCTGTTGAAATCCAAACCTTAAAACTAAAAGTGCCTTAATCTCTACTTTTTCTCGAAGACCTCCAAGGCGCCATATTTTATAGTGAATAAATTGAATGTAACAGCAAACCTTCACAAAACGTATTTTTAACCTATTATACTAAATTATATATGTTAGTAAAATAATATCCTCATATCGTCTGATATCTTAACAATCTTTTTGTAGGACCTCTGTCGACCATACCATATTATCACCTCAGAACGGATCATTAAAAAATGAGAACTGATACCGCTTGAAACCCAGAGTCTAGAAAATTTAATGGAAGTGTTGCTCCTTCTAGCAACCTTAATACCTTCGCCTGCAAGTTAATCCCTAGACAGATCTAATAGCTGCTAGACATAACATTCCCAGATTTAACTAGCTGGTAGCTTCTCGAAAGTCAGGAGTTTATGCTTTCTGGATTACACCCTCCGATTAGCTGCAGCACCGGAAGTAGATACATTCTCGCCTACCACCTGATATAACTAACTTGAAAATCCAAGCTCACCAATTAAAACAATCTAAATCCTCTTCAGAAAAGTTTCGAAGAAGCTCAGAAACTTGTAGCTACCAAAGCGGTCTTCCGCGAAACTTATCGCGTGTAGATCTTTGACTTTTCTCCAGTAGACTAGACGTCGGTAGTACGTCTCGTCTTTCCGAATTATTATCTTGCAAATTTCTAAGGTTGAACGAGTAACGCCATGAGCACCAACGGTGCAGGCCCATACAGGCATATTTGAGACTAAAAATTTACAAAAAATATATTTTTATAACTACAACCAATATTCATTTTTCGTTTCATATGCCGATTTAGAAATTTTTGTAGATTTGCAGGAATTACAAATTTGAGTGATACCATAAAATATATACCAAAAATAGGGTTTTTAGATATCAAAACTATATTATCAAGGGTGCCCCATAGGTTGCGATAGAACGCCTCGTAGCGTTGTTCAGCAGTCCATACTGAACACAAAGCAGCTAACATATTTATTTCTGGCAGGTTAGTCTCAAATTTGAATGAAAGCAGTTCTTCGTCAATCAACTTAAGATATTAACAATGAAAATTACTTCTACACAACTTCGAATTGCAGATTTTTAATTATAAAATGTTGTTGAAAATACGAGTTTTAGATATGACATCAAGACAAATCTAAGCAAGGCTGATAGTAATTTCTATTCAATTAGACTCTGCTATTCCGATTTTTACAGTGGTCAAACAAACTTTTCCGTTTTTTTTTGTAGGTTCCGTTTCATTTGTATTATGATGTTGCCATGGTTACTTGTTAAAAATAAACGAGAAAAACCATGGGGGACTTGCCATGAAAATCTCAATGTGAACAGACGCTCGTCTGGTGATGGTGGTGTATTTATTATATCCTGTTTGAATAAAACTATGTTATTAAGTGTTATGATTCAAATCAGTGTTATTTATTACTTATCTGTGTCAAAATGGATAAAATTCGGTAAATTAGCCCAAAATCAAGAATTTGGGGCGGAGTCTCAAAGTAGCTCAGTAGACTTCAGTTGTTTTTTTTTGACATGTTTTGTTTGCATCTACGTTTGACGTTTAAAGCGTCACCAAACTTCAAGGTTAGGAATCATCTACAAGTTGGTGGCATCTATATTTTATAAGTTGATGTATGCTACCTTGTATCCTTCGCCTTGTTTAGTTAACCAGCCCAAGAATTTAAAAGTTACACAGCTGTTACCAGAATGTATATTACAAACCCTGAGATAGGAGTTCTTTTAAAGTTTAAGTTTTGAAGTGTGCCCTTTGTTGTTTCAAGAACTTATGTAATAATATTTGAATATTTTTACAAATAAAAGATGGATCATATTTATTACGGGTGCAAGTAAAGCAACATTCCCCTTTTTTAAAACATAATATTTCTTTTATCGCTTTAATGTGGGGCTTATATGTATGTCCCTCAATAACACATCAAAATAAAAAATATATTTATATGTATATATATATATATATATTGTTGTGTGTTACCGGTGAAAATGAAGTGCGCTCCACGTTGGGCGCCAAAAATAGTTGTTGTGATATGAGTGGTGAAAATGAAGTGAAAGGATATTAGAACTTAACTGTGTGTACATCAAAATAAAATCAAACACTTTTTAATCTTGGTGCTTTCCAAAACGTTAATATAATCATCACACGAGTTTATCAAAATAAAACCTTCACACAACACTACCTTAAATTGAGACTCTTTAAAATAAATAAAGTGAATTAGGAAATAAATAAAAGTTACTTTAATCAAATATATCTCAGGCTTCAAAACAAATCTGGTTGAATTAAATGGGTATTTGAAATTTACAATCCTTTTACAATTTTCCAAAGGAAAAGTGGCAAATAATTTTGAATTATTAAATAAACTTTTGACAATAAAACAACAACACATGAATTGAGTCCGAAAAAGGAAAAAACCTTGTAATGACTTTTCTTTTTAAAAAGCAAGTAATTTAAAACAATTACAATATTAATAGAATTAAATAGATCCTTTCTGATATTGACACTTGTTTCTAATATAAGCACAACCTTGCTTTTAAATGGAGATCCTGACCTCGAGGTCTGATACTTCCTTCGTGATGATTCGACAGCAGGTTGACCTTGGTTTAAAGTTCCAAAATTTACCTCGAAGTTGCAATGGTACAGCTTATCTGGATACCCAGGAAATCGATGGAACCTGTCGTATATCGTTGCAGGTAAATTAAATTGTATATACCTATAGCCTTATGCTTTATTTGATGCAGTTTGTTATTTGAAACTTTTCAGGTTATGAATCAAGCAAACATAGGTAAACTTATTGATCGGAGATCAAAAAAATCAAATTTGTTTATACGAAGATATAACTTTGCCGGAGCACTGGTTTTATCAACAAAATAATTTATTCGAAGCACTACTACACAAGTAAGGCACATTAAACTTTTGTATTAACTTTTATTTAACACTTTATTGGGGTTGGCAGTTGTGAAATAACAACATAACCTCACTTTTATATACAATTATTTACAATTTTTGGTTACAATGTAGCAGCGGTTTCACGTCGAAAATTTTATCAAGTGACGAAATCGTCAGAATTTTTCCTTTTATAACCTTACAAAAAAAAAATGCTACCGTTTCCATGGCAACATATCAAAATTTTTCAGAAATGAACAAGATCTAATCTAGTCTGGTTGTCAACTCAAAATTTGGACCAATCAGAAGCAACCTCGCAATTGACCCAAATATGAATATAAATCTAATTATCTAAATAACTTTTATATACGTCACGCTACGGAAAAACTACATTACTGAAATCCTCATAAAATTCTGCATCTTCTGATACCCAACGTGATATACATAAAAGCACAAATAACAAAGTAAAACCAAAACCAAATATGGCAAATTTCAAATAAATAAACAAATTAACACTTAAACTAATAACAAACACATATAAACTAATCTAATCTACTAATATTATAGTTTAAACAACATATTTACAGGTTCTAAGCATATTAATAGGGGAAAATAGGACAATTTCGATACGCACAAAGCTATCTGGCAAACAAATATAAACAAAATGATAATTATAACCTTAGATCATACACATTTACATGGATGTGACAACAGATTGTAAAGTGTGTTGTAAATATATCACAGACAAACTATTTTTGTTCCTTCTCTTCCTAATACAAATAAATCATATCTACCCATCTTTCTCTGTACCCTTATGCAATCTACGCATGCGCTCACGCGTGATGTACGGTGGGAAATTTAAATATGTAGTTAATATAACTAATATAAACCAGTGCAATTATCGCAGTCTTTTAAATCTTGCGACAAAACCATTCTTACCACTTTTCAAAATTAATTATTTGACACCTCTATAACTGTCAAATATTTATTAAATAAATAATAAAGTAAAAAATACAGTAATCTAATATAATGTTAATTTATTTCTAAGGTTTAAATACTCTTCTAAAGTATAGAAGGCATTTTCCGTTAAAAAAGTTTTGAACTGTCCATCAAACGTCTTTTCATTTATGATATTTTTAAGATTTCTAGGCAGTTTATTATACAGAGAGGTACAGCAGTATCTTGGAGACTTTTTGTATAAGCTTAAATTATAGTAACCTATCTGAAGGTTATTACAGGATCTGGTGCTGTAAGTGTGATTATCATTTACAAGAGGGAAGTTCTTAGGGTTCTTTCTGATGTACATACAGGACGCACTTTTGTATAAATATGGATGTTAACGTTAGTATACGATTATTCTGAAAAATTGGTCGGCAATGTTCTCTTGATGAAAGGTCGAACATCATTCGAATTATTCTTTTTTGAAGTATAAACACTCTACCTACGTCTACGGAAATGAAAACAAACAATTCCTTGGTTGAGGAGCACTGCAAATAACGCATTTTCGCACCATTTTAGATTAAAATTAAAAATTTCAATAACACAAAACGTTTCCACATTTGCAGGTTATGCGGTGTTCTTGTGACTTTTCTCACTGACAGTTTAATTTGTGTAATTCTCGCCATACGTCAACAGCAACTGGGCGAGCGCCAATATTGAAAAGGGTACAAGTGAAACAACATTATTGTATGTCATGCAACGGCAAAAGAGACAGATAAAAAAAAGTTTGTTGGGATCCTTACAACAGTGACGTACCTAGTTTCTTATGGAGTAGTATTATCCATGTACATGTGTATGATCTAAGATTATAACATTGTTGTTAACAAATGATACACCAAAAGATGCCTTGTCTAATAAACTAATGGCATTCAATCATAAAAATACCTAAGCAAACGCAATAACATTGCTATGCTACATATGTAATCGGAAATGTGATAAATTTCTTACAACACATATAAATAAACAAATACTGCATTGTTTCTAAAGTAAACACGACGAAAATCATAAAAGTCACCTGTACCAACTTTTTACATACATACATAAATAACTGGTTCTCAACCTTTATAATATGAATTTCATACAAATTCTATCTTTGTCGAAGAAAATTTCATCTTTTATTAAATAAACAAATTTATACATCTTTATTGTTTATCAATTTACAACCTAAAGTTGCCTCATATGCTATTCCTATCTGAACTGTCAAATTATAGATAAAAACGCTAATATTGTCGTAATTACAGCTTAATATCCAGAGAAAATCGTTGCAACGCCTACAAACAACATCTAAATCAAGATTCCATTGCTAAAGTTCCTGAGGATGACTGCAAAATGCGAAATTCCCATCTTAGTTCAAGTTAGATGAAACTTCGGAAAGTCCAACGTACCAACTCATTTGAAATTTGTGTGTGTAAATGAATCATTTTCATACAGGATCCCTACGTATAGCTTCTAAGCTTTATATTTAAGTAGAATTTAGTGATTTTATTGGGTGTAACACAACAATATACAGTTATACATTTATTGAAAGAAATCCGTAATTTTCTGCTGTACATTCCAATTAAATAACGTTTTTTGTTCGAAGAACGTTTCGCACGTATTTAAACTGGAAAAAAATCCTTCAGGTACATTTTCTTTGCACTGAAATCCCCGTCGAATTGTTTTAAAAGCGGTTAATACTTCATTATCCATAGGAATTGGAAAATTTGTATTATCGTCCGCTACATCTTCGTCTTCTTGGTCTTCTTCCTCTTTATTTGCAATACTAGCGAATAATATCTTCGTCGCTAGGATACTCTGAAACAGGGTTGATGCGGATGCAGATTTTTTGATATCCTCGGATGCGGATACAGATGCGGATTTTTGAAGGCTCACATCCGCGGATGCGGATGCGGTTCTTAAGATCTTTTCTAAAAAAATTTATATGGGCCCAGAAATGAAATAATAAGATAGTAATGTTTAATAATTTTATTAAATATTTAGTATGTAAAGTTAAAAATTGGTGCATTATATTTAATAAAAAGTAATATCGCCGCTTTTTCAGGTTCAAGTCTGTTTCGCAGAGGTTCATAAATTAAACCCGCGCTACTGAAAAACTGTTCACTAGGAACACTGGCTGGTGGTGGCGATAAAAATCTGCATGCTATTGGTGATAATAGTTTCAATTCTTCTCGATGAACGCTGCACCATGTAAGTGGATTTTCATCTATATTGACCCTTTTTTTATTGCGGTAAGAAAGCAATTCCTTCTTGAGTACAGCGTCAGCGCTACCATTTTCAGGTGTTTCTTGACTCTCGTCTTCACTTGACGAATCCAACAACATAGCAAGATCGTTCTTTCAGGATGGCTTTCCGACCGTACCGGACGTCCCTGGTTGTTCCGTATCTTTTTTCGAGGAATCTGTCATTCTTTTAGCCCCTTCGGAATTAAGAGAATCTGAAACGTCATCCTCAGTATTTCTCATCAACAAAACGTCTTCTTTAATCTTTTCCTCGGTTACTGGTGTAAAAAACTTGTGCTTATAGCGAGGGTCTAAGTAGGTGGCGATGACACATAAATTGTTCTCTTCCAACAAAGTAGAAAACTTTGCTGAAAGTTCACTTTTCAGAGTCATGACGGCCAGTCGAATTGGATCAAAATCGTGTGATCTTGTTAAATAGTCATCAACTTCCGCATCCGCATGAACATCCGCATTGATTATTGCGGATGCGGATGCAGATGTCCAAATCGATGCGAAAGCTCCGCAATTGCGGATGCGGATGCGAATATCCGCAACTACACTGCTCTGAAACTACAACAATGTCTGCACTGTCACCCGAAATAACTTTGTGTACTATACCGTGTCTTCTTTTAAATTTGTCCAACCATCCAGCACTTACCTGGAAATTGGGTTGATGTAGCAGTATGTAGTATTCCAGTGCCTTTTCCTTAATTAATGGTCCGGAAACGGGCAAATTTTTGTCGCGTGTCATATTCACCCACTTCAATGCTACTTCATCGATGTCTTCATACATACAGGATTTAAATCGTTTTCTGTTAGAATTGAGTTCCTGACTTTGCTTGATAATACTTTCACGATTTATTAAAATTGTTGAAAGAGTATTTGCTGGTATGCCAAAACTTCTGCTTCGGTTTGCCATTTTAGCGAGCGATACACAATTGAACGCAATGTACACAAGATTCAAACTGTTCTTCAAGTTTTTGAATTTGTTCGTTAATGACTCAGGAATTTGTGATAACGCCGCAAATCCGGGCAAACAAGGATTGGAAAATCTGCGGTGAAGCCAGGTAAGTGACTTTCAAATTCTAAGAAAGACATTAGTAACCTAACATTGGAATTTGCAATACAATTATTATCTCTAAAGGGAAAAATAACATGTTTTTATATTTTTAAGGTCGAAAATATTCGTTGAATAGAAACTCGAAGTTCGATATAAGGGGACAAAATAACGTTAAAAGTGCTCTCAGTGACAGGATCCTTGAGAAATATTTGTTAAATAGAAAAATTCGTTAAACAGAAGTTCGATATATGGAAGTTCGACTGTATTGCGTATCCAACTGTGAAGGAATGGTACCGAAAATATAAGAATTGAAAAGAGCGGATTATGGATGAGCCACGAACAGGTGCACGGGTACTGCATTAACAAAAAACAATATGGCATGTGTGGAAGGCCTTATTAGAGAAATTTCAGAAATTGTTGATGCGAGTGTAGGATCTATCCATCGTTCGTAATCTGGGTTGCAGCAAAGTTCATTCGCTATAGATTCCTCGTCTCTTGTCTAATGAACAAAAATGCTTGCGAATGGGCTTATCTCTGCAACACCTCACAGACTATCTATAGGCAAAATAGTGATGACTTTTGTCTGTGAATAGTTGCCGCTGACGATACTTGGTGCCATTACTACGAGCCATCCACTAAGTTATCGTCGATGCAGTGGAAACATTCAAGTACACCAGCACCGAAGAAATTTAACGCACAACTTTCTGCAGGCAAGGTGATGTTAACTTTTTTTTCGACCATGAAGGACTCTTGTTGATAGAGCTTAAGGAACCTGGAGTAAATGTCAATGGAAATCTGTACAATGAAACTTTGAACAAGTTTCAACAAGCAGTAAGACGGAAACGTCTAGAAAAATGTATGCGTGGGGTCATTTTGCTGCGCGACAATGCTAGACCTCATGTTGCTAATGCGGTAAAGAAAATCTTCAACGAAAGAAATGGTAAATCATATTCCTGGGATTCCCCTAACTAATGTGTAAATCATAATCTTTGCTGAGATTCACCTGTCCATTTTTCGTTGGGGGGTTTTAGAGCATCCACCCTATAGCCCCGATCTATCGTCTTGCGATTTCCATTTTTTTGGACAGCTGAAAAAGGCGTTAAAAGGTAGGCATTTTGAGTCTGACGCAGAAGTATAGATACCTGTGGAAGACTTTTTCAATCAGCAGCCACAAGAATTCTATGAGCAGGGTGTACGTGGGTTAGTAAAACAATGGGATAGGTGCCTTAACTGTGGCGGTAATTTGTTGTAATTGTATTGTTGAATACATTTTTTATAAAGCAAAGATGGGTTTCAATTGAACACACCTCGTTTATATACGCATCTCTTCTACAGTAGGAAACACTGATTTTGAGTCACTTTATTGCCCCTACACTCTCTACTCCTTTAATACATTTTCCTTCTGTAAATCTCTGATAAGAAAGCTGCACTTTTTTGGTTTCCTTATACACAATACATATTACTAACATTTGTTGTTGCTATGTTTACGAACATTAGAACCTTACAATAATTAGCAAATTTGAAGTACGTGCGAAGTTTAATAAAATTCTAATAGCGCAATTATATTTCCAGAACATTAAATTTGAAAGTACTGAAGACAGCACTAGAATAAGATATTTTAACAAATTGAAATTTAGGATTTAGTAATTTAAAAATCCGTTGGACGAATAGATACCTATGTTTTGCCACTAACAACAGTGGGTCTTTGATAACTTTGGCAACATGACCAAGTGTGACTTTGAGTAAAATGGAAGGAAACTGTAAGATTTATATTTCAAAGGGGTAATTTTAATTCGTAGCCCCACCGCCAGAGGGCCAAACCCCCAGTCGCGTTGCGGAGGGACTAATTGAAATAAACACACATATTATCCCAGCGCTGACATTTTTTACGTATTATATCTTTATGATTAGGGATAGTTGATGATGCAGCAGGTTTATCTCGTTGAATGCGGTCAGGAATTCGGCGAATGGTTTGATTTGCAGTATATCAAGAGAGTTTCAGAAAAATTAAGTAAATGATATAATTTTCGATAACAAGATTTGGTCTTGAACTATATTACTTTGTCGGGTTTTAAAGCATGCATAGGACAGTATTTTGCTTCAATAAGTAGTAAATAATTTTACGTATAACAACAATTTATTTGGCGGCCAACGTAGGGTAAACGTGGCAGTATATTTCATATTTCCGCATTTATATCTTACTTTCTTCTATCATCAAGCTTGGAGCGTAGCCTACAGGTTCAACTAATTTAAATTAACTCCTCCGTGTAAATAATTAATATTTGTTCTAAAAAAAAAAAAGCGCAACGGTGTAAAGAAACCCATATCACTGAGTGCTTGAAATTGTTACAGGATATCTGTATTACTACTCGAGAAAGATAAAAGAAAACGTTAATTTATTGCACATAAAGTTATCTGAAGGTATATATTCACGTCCAATTACCATCAGTTGTTAGTCGCACCAAAGTAATTTGGCAATTTGTTAGTCGTTAAAATTCCCAGCTGCCTAGATCTGTCATTTGCCGGTCGGCTGGTTCACAACTCGCCCGCAAACACATGTCGCCGGGTATAAATAAGATATTGCAAGAAAAATGAGATCTATTACTAAAAATAGACCCAAAGTAAGGACTTTTCATTATTGAAAAGCGGAAATTGGCCATTTAGTGTCAATTTCAGGCGTTTAGAAAGCTGTACGTTTAGATGTCCAGTGAATAACTTTTATGTAGCCAACAATATCTATGCATTCCGTTTAAAATAAACTGAACTAAATTCTGGAACTTTAAGTAAAACTATGTTCAGATTCTTCATAAAGAAGTGGGGGTGAATTATGAATTAATTTACTTTAAAGTTGCTTTAGGTATTAGATACTTCTGGACACAATTATGGGAACAACAGGATAAATTAAACTACTACACAAACATTCTACAGGGTGTTCCATACATTGTGATAAAACTCCTCGTGGTGTTGGTCAGCAGTGCACACTGAACACAGAACAGCTATAATAGGTATTTATTTTTCGCAGGATAGTTTCTTCTTCAAGTTTGGAACTCGAATGCTGCGTATCTTTAACAACAATGTTAAACGAATAGATGTTATCGATGAAAGTAGTACTTCAACAAAAAACTTAAGATATTGACAATAAAAATGACTTCTGCACAAGTACAAATTGCAGATTTTTGATCCTAAGATTTTGTTGAAAACAAGAAATTTAGGTATGACATCAAGGCAAATCTAAACAAGGCTAATAGTAATTTCTATTTAATTTGACACTGCTGTTCCAAAATTTACAGTTGCCAAATACATTTTTCTGTTTGTTTTTATAAATTTCGTTTCACTTGCTAAATTTGTCGATAATACTGACATAGTTTGGATTCTTGGAGAGGTTGGTAGTAACTGCGGCAAGGCTATATGCTGAACGCTATCCAAATAGAAGACATCCAAACCACACAGTTATTATTAAACGAACTGACCAATGACTACTAAAGGGAGAGAGAGAGAAAGAGAGAGAGATTGCAGACATACCAAAGTCGACAGTACACAAAATATTACACGACAAAGGCCTATATCCTTTTCGAAAAATGAAAGTGCCACACTTATTACGATAGGATTATAATGCACGAGTTAGGTACTATGAATAGCTATTAAATCAATATAAGGAAAATTCGAATTACATTGGCAAAGTTTTATGGAAAGATGAGGCGACATTTGCGTAGGATGAGATTTATAATACTCATAATAATTCTGTGTTTGGGCAGATAAGAACCTTCATGCAGCTCATGTTCGACATCATCAAAATCTATATGGTGTTTGTTTGGGCAGGTATGGTAAGTAATTATTTAATTGGTCCTTTTATTCTGCCAAATCGTCTTATTGATGAACATTTCCCACATTTTATAAATGAAGATTTTCAAATAGTATTGGAAAATGTTTCACTGATAATTAGGTAAAATATGTGGTGCCAACAAGATGCTGCTCCAGCCCATTACGAAATCATGGTTTGAGATTGGCTTTAAAAATATTTTCCAGATCGATGTATTGATCGTGGAGGTGTTATAGTTTGGCCAGCAAGGTCACCTGATCTAAAGCCCTTAGCTATTTGTGGCGTTAGCTGAATGATTTGGTATATCTCACACTAGTGAACAATGTGGATGATTTAACAAATCGTAACAACCAAGCGGCTGCAACTTTAAACGAACACATGCTCCAACGCTTATAAAGTTCAATTGCAGTAAGTTGTGCAAAATGTCGTAATGTCGGTGGTGGTCATTTTGAACAGTTCCGTTAATTTACAGAAAATTTTAAATACCTATTTGTTCCGGAGCGTTATTTTTATTCTTTTTCTATATAAGTAATTTGTGTTCAGGTACTGAAAAAGATTGATATCTGCTTTATTCAGCTGTGGATTAGCACTACTGGGGATCCTACATAAAAAAAATGCGCAGTTAGCTTTACTTCATGGTGGTGTGGAAATGAATTGTTTAGTAGTTGATTTGTGTATATATATAATTTTTAATTGAATAGGAGTCCTAAATATCACAGAAAATCTTAAATAATTCTTATTATTTTTAAATTTAAAGATTTACGGTAGCCCATTTGATCGTGATGAGTAAATAGCGGCGAGCATGTAGTGGGGATTAAATAGTGGCGAACATGTGACGACGAGTAAATGGCGGCAAGCAAGTGCTGGCAAATAAATAGCGGCGAGAAAGTGGCGGTCAATAAATGGCGGCGAGAAAATAGTGGTCAGTAACTGGCGGGGAGTTTGTCGTGGCGATTAAATGGTGGCGAGCATTTGACGAAGAGTAAATGGTGGCAAGAAAGTAGTAGCAAATAAATGGCGGTGAGCAAATGGTAGTCAGTAAATGGCGACGAGCTTGTGGTGGCGATTAAATGTTTGTAAGTCTGTGACGATGAGTAAAGTGGCCGCAAATTAATGGCGGTGAGCAAGTGGTGGTCAGCAAATGGCGGCGAACAAGTGGTGGTGAGTAAATGGCTCCAAACATGTGGTGGCGGTTAAATGGTGGCAAGCATGTGATGACGAGTAAATGGCGGCAAGCAAATGCTGGCAAAAGAATAGCGGCGAGCAAGTGGTGGTCAATAAATGGGGGCGAGCAAGGGGAGTCAGTACATGGCGGCGAGCTTGTGGTGGCGATTAATTGGTTGTAAGTCTGTGACGATGACTAAAGTGGCCGCAAATAAATGGCGGTGTGCAAGTGGTGGTCAGCAAATGGCGGTGAACAAGTGGTGGTGAGTAAATAGCGACAAACAGGTGGTGGCGATTAAATGATGGCAAGCATGTGACTCCGTGTAAATGGTGGCAAGCAAGTGGTGGCAAATAAGTGGCGGCGAGCTTGTGACGGTCAGTAAATGGCGGCAGACAAGTGGTGGTGAGTAAATGGCGGCAAGCATGTGACGACGAGTAAATGGCGGCAAGCAAGTGGTTGCAAGTAAATAGCGGCGAGCAAGTGGTGGTCAATAAATGGCGGCGAGCAAATGGTAGTCAGTAAATGGCGGCTAGCTTGTGGTGGCGATTAAATGGTTGTGAGTATGTGACGCCGGGTAAATGGCGGCAAGCAAGTGGTGGTCAATAAATGATGGCGAGTATAGGCGGCGAGAAAATGGTGGTCAGTAAACGGCGGCGAACAAGTGGTGGTGAGTAAATGGTGGCAAGCATGACACGACGAGTAAGTGGTAGCAAATAAATGGCGGCAAGCAAGTGGTGGCATATAAATGGCGGCGAGCAAGTGTTGGTCAATAAATAGCAGCGCCTAAGTGGCGGCGGGCAAATGGTGGTCATAAATGGCGGCGAACAGATGGTGGTGAGTAAATGGGGCGAGTATGTAGTGGCGATTAAATGGTGATGAGCATGTGCAACTAGCAACGAGCAGGTGGTGGCGAATAAATGGCTACGAGCAAATGGCGGCGAGTGTAGGGTGGAGATTAAATGGCGGCGAGCATGTTATGACGAGTAAATGTCAGAGAGCGAGCAAATGTAAAGTATTTGTTTGTTGATTTTGATTGAATTTATATTTGCTTCAGTTTTCTGGTTCTAAGTACCAAAATTCTGTATATGGACATTTTAAAGTTGTGCGAATCGGTTGTAAATCGACTCAATATTTCGATGATTAGTGTAAAAAAACCACAACAAATAGAGCTTATGATTTTAATTTTTATACTACCTAAAATAAATGTATAATAATGACGAATAACAAAAATAACTATCATTAAAATCGACCAAAAAATGCTTGTTATATCCGTTGAAAACGTTTCTGCGTGCTTAATGTAACAAGGTCTTTAAACAACTGGTCATTTTGTCCTCCAAGTGTAGGTACTTAAAAGCCGTCAAAAGGAATTTACCACTCCGCACTTCTTGCCGGTTGTTACCATAGGGAATTTATTTAATAGATAGCCGGAACGCAAGCTTTATTTGTTTAAAGTCTTCAGGAATTGTTGATGAGGTCTAGCTTAATATGCAGTGGTATATAAATGATTTTTTCTCTGCGACTTGATCATATTTTCTTCATCCAGCACCATACATTTTTTATTTATTGGCAATTTTTGGCCTTACTGTCCCAAAGACATACAAAGCAAGGATATTTGTGTAGCCACTTTGTTGACCAAGCAGAAAGTTTATCATTCTTAAGTCTACACAGATCAGATCCGTCGATGATCCTGGTATTTAATTTTTTCTAAAACTAGTGTTATTGTCTCATTTTCATCTCTCAGACTGGTGGAATGACCAATAGGAATAGATCTATATTTTCAGCCGTTATGTATGTAAGAACACATTTTAAACTTCGCTTTGGAGCGGTCGATGAAAAGGTGTCATTAATTTGGCACATATTTTGACAGATCGATCTCCTTAAGAAGACCGCTGACATCGTTGGGCAACACTAAACTAGTGTCTTGAAAGAAGAAAGTAATAAATATTTTTCTCTGCGCCGATAATATAATTATAATGTCGGTACCAGATTCAAGTAGGTACATTCTTCTGTTTTAACCAGGAGATCAACAGTTCGGAAGACTCTTCTGAGAGGTTCATGTTGATTAAAAGGCTGAGGTTTTTATAAAGTTCCTTCGAACTCACTATTACTTTCCTTACTTCTGTTATATTGTACTTTATTGGACATGTATGACTCTTGATCATCCCCTAGAAGTGCAGCTAGGCTCCTAAACGCTGGAATTGGTACCTTATCTGAATGTGGAAGACGTCTTCTCGCTGAATCTAAATCAAGATCAATGTTTCGATTATTTCGATTGATGCTCTAGAATCTAGATATTGACTAGACAAAAATCAATCGTCGTGATGGTTTTTTGGTTCCCTCCATACCATTGACACTCTGAACTTCAGGCATCTCCTTTTTCCATTTTTCTATTACATCAAATGCTCTATACGTGTTTTTCATACCATATCAACAAAGAAAGGGGCCTCGGTGGTCTAGTGCGGGAACGCATTGCCTCTGGAGGCACAGGCACAGCGAAATGTGGCCGATCGGCAGGGGTGTTCGAATCCCGATTGGGGCGACCGCATTTCGCTTAGTTAAGTTTAGGGTGCATGTTGCATGTATGTTTAGTGTATAAGGGACGCCCGCACCCCGCTGAAGCAATGCGAAAGCGGTTCCGGGGGGTGGGGGGACGGTAGTATGAATGAGTGAGAAAAAAAAGGTATCAACAAAGAACGGAAATTTGTAAAATACTGTAACTTTTATTGTGTATAGGTATTCAATTAATATTCAGAAAAAATACTGAAAAAATCAACTGACTATCATAAATATAGCTAACAGATACAGGCAAAGTTGAAAGCTTAGGTAATCATGATTGGTACCATGGAAGTTAAAGGCAACAAGAGAGAAGAGAACAAAACTAATTATTGATTAACAGTAGCAGATACTTCCGTACAAATGCGTTTTTTTTCAAAGCAACAAAAAATTGCATCCGTAAGTAAACATAGCATACAACTAACGATAATTTAACGTAAAACATACAAATAACTGTATTGAAAACTCTGTAAACGAAGACAATAAATTCTAAAAAATTAAATTTCGCGAGCAGTGAACCAAAAGAGTCTCTAATGCAAATGAGAAGTGAAATAATTGAAATGTAAAAGGAGAATCATCAGAAAAATCAGCAATATAAATTTTTAATTGGTTCTACCTACTGAAACAGCTAACTAATAAACAACGGGCCGGCACAATTAAATTTTGTTTTAAAGTTTTAACGAGCTCGTTTATTGACTCGTGCACTAAACTCATTTATAAAATGTATACGCAATGCCATTTTCTTTTATTTTGAAGCTGATATTAATTAACATTTTTTCCAATATTTCCTCCGCGTTGAAGTAGACACATTTGTGAATTAGACGTTGTATTGGAAAAACCATCCACAAGCAAAATTAAAGAAAAAGAACAATAAAAAAATGTGTCTAATCTCATTTGTCGCCTCGAGCCCCACATTTAGTTACAAAACCACAAATTATGTTTCAAATGTTCCCATAACTTATCGTTGACAACGTTTCTGAACCCACACCACACAAGACGTAAACTAATTATATTTCAGGATATTCTAAACATCTTCCGAGATACATCGTTTGACAAGCCTATTTGTAAGTGGATTTTTTAAAAGTGCCTTTTAACTACTGGTAATTAATGATGCGAAACTATATTTAAAACACTAATTAAAATTTTTAAGATTCTCCCGTGAATTGTGACTTCGAATATTAATTTTACTTGACGTCCCATTTGGTTTTGTCATTGGTGCAGAAGGAAATACAGAGATTTGAGTTAGTTTTTGCACAAGGAACGTGATATTTCATTTCAAATAGAAATATAAAAAAATTTGCCACATCGTTCTATGTAACATAAGCGAACGGTATCGAGGATGAGTCTGCTAAGACCATTCAGCTTGATATCTCGATTATTTAAAATATTATTATTAAATTGTATGTCTGTGAAAAACCTGTATGACAACCAAACAGCGAAAATGAACGTAGGACCAAGCTGACAACAGAATTTAAAGTTACGAAAAGCTTAAGACAGGGTTGCTGCATTTCGTGCACAATATTTAAGATAATATATGTATTTCTGTGTTGCAACATGCTCTAATTGAGATATCTTAACCTATTGCTAATTTTAATAAAGCTTATTTAAGCTACCCTATAAAAAATTAAGTAGATAATATGTAACCATTCGGGTAAACACCCCAGTGTGTCCACCTTAGCGCTGAGGAGAAACACGTGGCGGAAAAGAGGCCGGTGCCCAGCAGTGGGATAGAAAGGGCTGTTGATAATGATGGTGATGATTAGAGCTAGGATAGTTAGGCAAATTGCCTTTTTTAATAAATGGAAGGATTAAAGGCAGACCCAATTTTAAATCCGTTTTAGAATGCGTGCAATTCAAAAATGTAAATTTTATTTTGCCTTTTTTGCCTTTTCTGCGTCTTTTTTAGGATTCTGCCTTTTTTGAGGAATTTCCTATTTTTTTTGCCTTTTTGTGCCTTTTATGGTATATTAAATTAAAATTTTAAGAAATCCAGTTCTAAATTTACAATTAAAAAAAATTTGTACTAGCTATTTTCCAAGAAAAATGCACGTTTTAAATTTCTGATATAAATTGTAGAAAGTATTATTCCCAAGCACTTAAGGGTAGAGGCTTAGTGGGTTTTACCCTTTATTGTTACCGGCTGAAAATTTCTCAGAAGGATTATTTTCTTGAGATTAATTTTAATGAGGGGACCAGTATTGTCAGGAGAAAGTTTTCTACTGAATCAGCCAGTTTGTCACAATTTTCGAACGTGTCAACGTTAACGCCGATTCTTTTAATTTCCTCAAGTATTCTTCAGAATTTGTAATGTTTTGTTTTTTCCTGTCTTTTTTGGTAATCTTGCCTGTTTTTTCGTTTTTGCCTTTTTTTACATTATTTTTGCCTCTTTAGTGCTTTTTTATATTTTTTTTCTTGCCTTTTTGCCTGCCTTTTTCGAGACTTTATTTTGCCTAACTATCCTAGCTCTAGTGATGATAAAAATAAAAGGTAATTGTAAGCTATGTTAAGTTACCGCCCCTTCCGTGAACATCTTGTGTCAGACGCGTTTTCAATTTGGGGAGCAGCTAATTGAATCATTCCATAGGATCATTTATTTTGCGTATGTATTTTTGTATGGACTGCTTTTAGAGAATAATAACATAGTTGGATTTATAGATATGAATCGTTTTTCATAAAAATAATTTACAGTACAGCAAAAGAGCGGATTCGAACTCCCGAAGTTTGCTTCACAAGGCATATTCTTAACCGCTACGCCACGCCGGCGGTAATCGCGCATCAGATTTGGTGATATAACTACACTAAATGTATAAATTCTTTTAACATTTTCCAAATTTATCTCTTAATTTGGTGTTATAAAAATAAATAATAGATGTAATATCTGTAAAATTAATGTTCCTTCTGCGTACACCTTGTTTATGAAATGTTTGTCAATTTGGGGAACAGCAAATTGACGAATTCCACAAACACATGTATTTTCCGTACGGACCGTATTCAAAGTCAACATACTGGGACATAAACCATAACCTAGCCAGGGACGCCACTGTTTATATCAGCTGACATTACCATTGCAGTCCATCTTTATATATAATCACATACGTTGTAACATTTTCGCACCTTGCCTCTGCTTAGAGGATATTTGCATAGCAATTAGTTAATAGGCTCGCAAACGCTATTCGTTAGTGATTACGCCAAAGATATGCAAGCTTACGCCTAGCTGCAACAACCTCATGTCGACTGCTTCCGCGTAGACTATGTCCGCTGAGCCCTCTCAACAATCCACCTCAGGGCCTTCTTTCAAACTTTTAACATTCTTCCCAGTTGTTATAGAGCTATGATAGTCTATGTATATTTTACCAAACATTTATCTCTTGAGCGTACATTTAGGTAATACTCACAGGCAGCAGGCAAAAACCGTTACCTAACACTCGATTCAACTGGTTAGCTATTAAATACAATTTATATTAGCTGTATTACGGTTTTGAAGAACAGAACATTAAGTTCCAAAATTTAATAATACCTAACGGTGTTTTGGATTCTAAAGATTAGCTTAGATGGCAACTATTCCATTAAGACGCTTTGGACATTGGATTTTTTAACAATTCGTTTTGTCTTAGTGGATAAATAATTCTATAAATTTGAAAGTTAATGAAAAGAGAAGCAATTCCATTTCTTTAATTGAACCTCGAAGAAAAATGTCTAGTGGTAGTAGTGGAGTAGATATTGCAACTTCTTGGTGGCTATGGATGTACAGCTCCTCTTCCAATCCAATTTGTCCCAAGTAGATTAAGTAATTCTTAACAATCCAACTATAGTGAGCAGGACAGCCATCGTGTTGGTATAATTAGTTTTTGTTGTACATTGAGTTCCATATTTGCCGGGTGTAATGTTTTGTAGGACATCCAAATATCGTTCTTTAGTTCTCTTTCATAGAAGAACAGCAATTCAATAATATGCTACCTACTACGCCATATCAAACATTTCTAGAAAACCCTTTTTTCAAAATAGACAACATATCCAGGGTGGATTCTCCGTGGGTACTAGCGCGAGCTATACTTTAAATTTACCATTGTTTGATAATTTTGCCTCATCGCTAAACGATACATATTAAAAATGATAGATCTAAAAGAATTTGATTCTGAAAGAAATTACTAAATTGCAATCTCCTCTGAGGGTCATTTTCATACAGTTTGTGCACCAAACTAACATTATGGGAATGACTTTCAGAATTCTTCTAACGGACATTGTACTAATACCCATATTCCCAGCCTTGGTGATCTAATGGTTAGCGCATTTGCCTATAGATCCAAGGGACGCGGATTCTATCCTGGCTGAGGTCGGTGAGATTTTTTATGCGTGGAAAAATCTGAAATCCTTCTGTCGGATAAGAAGTAAAGTCGTAGGTCCCGTGCCACTAGGATGCGTGACACGTTAAAAATCACTATTTGGGTTGGAACTACCCCAGATGGGCAAAATTCATAGTTAGGGTGTACAATAAGCCAATGATGGCTGCAGTGCATAGCGATGCTTGGAAGCCGCATTCTAGATCTCGTTCAATGAAAATACAAATACAATACAATACACACATGGGTGCTTAGATCTCTTTGACTTACATGGCGATGCGTCTAAGTATGTTTTCCGACGATGGTTTTCTAGCTGGATAGCACCTGATGTATAAATTGCCGGCTGCAGCCGTATTTCTGCGACGTTTATCAAAAATGGGCAACAAATCGGTACTCCCGTTATTTGGAAACATCTTTCCTTAAATTTAAGGTAATTGTTAGCTCGACTTAGTATAGGTAGGTAACATTGATAAGTTTTTAAATAACTTTTAGAAAAGGTTATTTTGGTTACCATGCCTTTTGAGTGTTAGTTCTTTCACCCTTTGTATTTACAGAGCAGCTATTATAAAAAAAAAACATTCTTGACATCCAAAACGGATATTACAAATTCGAAAATGTTCACGAAGTCAATTTTTTCGAATGTTATGGTGGATTAGCTTTTGTTGTTTTTGTGCTACTAACGTTACTGGTTATTATAAAAATTAGGTAATTGGTTTATTGCGCTTACAGTGTGTAAATTATTCGGTAATAATAATAACAGTTTGATTTAATGAAAGACTTTGGTTTTTGCGTTCCACATCCAACCTTTATCGAAGATTTTGTTGTTAATACTGAAGTTTAATATTACATTATAGGCAATTTTTACTATGAAATGTAATCAGAACTGCTATTCATTTACATTTTATTCTGGAACAAAATGAAACTAGTTTAGAAAACGGAAATTGGCACCACTTTCTGTTGCTCTTTACATCGCGTGCGTATTATAAGGAATTGTTTTTTTGGAAGCTGTAAACTAGAGAATCACAGAAATTGCAAGCGTATGCTAAATTCGCTGCTTATACACAGCAGAGGCTGGCGATAAGAGCGCGCCACCATTTCCCAAAAACAAATTTAAGAGGCATCTCTATTCAAATATAAATATTTAAGAGATTCATAACAGTTTGCAGTTTGGCAGGCAGTGAGAGAGGTCTCCTGTGGCATCCGCCATGTTGGCTGATGGCCGAATGATGATTGTTTTATAAATATTTAATAGTTTCCCGCTTGAAGCGCTCCTGCAGCTCAAATCAGAGTTTATGGGACATCATAATATCGGGATGTTTTATAGATGTATATGCTGTTATCTTGGAAATGTGTTCGCCAAGGTAATTTGCTGAATTTCATAGGATAATGGCCTTTTTGATGGACGAAGCGCCGGAATACACCCTGAATGGAAACGATATTATAAACAAACTGGCGCAAAGCGACCTGCTTACTAAATGCGAATTTTACTCTTGCAGATTCGTAGCGTTGCTTTTTATCTAAAATGTGGGATGTCCTTTCGGAAAAAATAAACTGCACTTTATAAAGAAACTTTAATTACATCTAAAGTGACGAAATAAAACAGTACGGCGGCGCGAGTAGTTTGCGTTTGCTTTCTGAAGTTTGCACATATTTATAGTTTATTAAACTTGACAGCAAGGACGGCCGTGGGCTAGAGGTCAGCATGTTAGACTTCTACGCTGAAGGTCTGGGTTCAATTCCCAGTACCGAAACATCTTATTTTTAACGACCGTTCTCCCTCGCAAGGCAATTGTAAACCAGCGAGGTATACTGCCTGGTAAATCTTCTATGGAGTACAAGTGTTTATACTCCCCGTAGTTCGGAGCCCACGTTAGGCTGTAGGTCCTCTATGTCTGTGGTACATTAAAACGCGCAACACAGACACGAGAGAGAAGATTGTTACGTCTCGTAAGAGACAAAGCACTCAAAAAAGAAGATGAAACTTGACAGCAGTGGTACCTGCCCGTAGTAGTGTGCTGTAATAATGCATTAAGAGTTGTCTAAAGTTTATTTTTGAAAGTGCTGGACAAAATTGAACAACTAAATATACAGTTATTGGAGTTAAGGATTGTAATTCAAATTTTTAGAAAATACAATCAACATAATTTTTCATAAAGGTTAGCTGGGGAAAGCATCTGTCTTTAGTTAACACATATAGTTTATACATTTACAATAATTATTTAATAGTTATTACTAGTTGGGCAAATGCAAATTTGCTTTATACAGTAGTAGTTTGTTGTCAATAGAGAGTTGAGAAGTTCGACCTAGGAGCCAGTACATTTGTCTGTATTTCAGACCTAACTGTGTTCGCTTCTTCCAGATATGTGTACGCCAGTTTAGTCTTCTATCAAGGTACATGCCTATGTATCTAGCACTGTCTTCCTACAGAAGTTGCTTATTGTTTAGTAGGAGAGGAGGGCAGGTCTCTTTCCGCAATGTGTACGTCACATCTACAGACTTGGCTTCGTTGGCCTTAATTCGCCAAGTGTTCATCCAGGTTTCTATTTTGTTTAGGTTTAGTTGAAGTAGTTGAGATGCCATTTTCGGATCTTTGTGGGAGGCCAGCACACGGCAGTATCATCCGCAAAGGTGGCTATCATCGTTTGTCTAGTGGTTGGAATATCTGATGTGTGAATTTGATAAAGTGTGGGACCAAGAATACTGCCTTGTGGAACGCCAATAAATTCTTTCAATTTCTTATTTTAAGAAAAATAAGCACTGATAGCTTGGATTAATTCAATAACTTTCCAGGAAAATCGTAGACAAATGAAACACCAACTTCCTCTTTAAAAACATTTGGTAAGTTTTATTAACAAAAGTTTAACCCAAATAAAAATCAATTATTATTTACAAAAATAAATTTCCTTCACTTAACCTTACATTTTTAAAATTTGAACAAAATGATCCCGCCTACTTATATTCGAAACTCGACCAAATT
>JABXWE010012835.1:0-19264 GCA_014611495.1 Limonius californicus
TCCAAAATCTATTTCCAACTAAAAAGTAAAAAATTGGGTAACGTTCGTAAAAAGAAGCTTTGATATTGTAAATAATTTTTGCTACATTTGCTTACCAATAAATATCCTTTATTACTTCGAAGTGCGGGATAAGAATTGAAATAATCGCACAGTTTTCCTGGTTGTTGTAATTCTTTATGTCTTACAGCTGTTGTTTTAGACCAATTGCTTTCTACTGTGGTCCATGGATCTACACAATTCTTCAACCACATAATAGTATCAACGTGGAGTTCACCTATAAATATAAAAAATATTAAAACACGCAAGCATTGTAACTTTTTAATTTTTTTTTCCTTACCATCATCCAATTCAACTGTAATATTTTCAGTTTTTTCTGATTCTGGTTTTTTTATCAGGCCGGATGTAACAAAAGATCTTCTTAAACTGTAATATTTGCAAAAAAGTTTTCCTTTGCCCGTTTTTATTACTTTTCCATTTTTAATTGTGGTCACTTTGGTAAAGTGGGTTTCCTAGAAATAACAAGATGTTTTTCTTTGCTATTAAATAACCAAGTCTTTAGTAGTATCTTACCTTGTATTCGGTAGGGAATAAATCTACTATCATTTCCGCTAGTTCTTGCAATCTGTCGCTCTTGAGCCTAAAAAGTTGTAATAAAGTAAAAATGAACTATAATAGCAACTTTGTCATAAAAGTTGGTCACAGCCGCAACCCCTAACCTCTACGTGAATTGTATTTGTATGCGTAGATATAAATATGACAATTGCGATAACTATTAGTTCAATGTAAATAAAGAGATTTTTTAAAACTTCATTTCTACCTACCACTTATCCGGTTCCCCTTCCAATTCCTTACTTATTATAATATCAGCAAGTTGTTGTCGATGTAGTTGTTTGAAACCGGCGGATTTATACACCTCCAATAAACTTTTGCCCATATTGCTAGCATTTAACAGATCTTTTAGATAAGAAAATTTTTGTTTCTTTGTTGGAGGTTCCGGGATTAAATCTACCCCGTCAATAATTAGGAAGGGCTTTTGCGACATAGCAGTAAGTTTTGCTGTAACAAAGAATAATCGGGGTATTGTTATTATTTTCGATAGGTACCGGCTTTTTGAAGCGTATATTTCATACTTGGGGGTTCATCTGTATCATTTAAATCTTCACTTAGTACTGATGATTTTGAAGGCAATGAATAGTTCGACGAATTGCTCAAAGTAGACGATGTTGATGTAGGAGAAAATGCATTAAAATCATCAGCAGTAACCTGAAAAATGTTTATTCCTAAATTATGTAAGGAAATTCAAAATCAGAACGCGAGTACGTATTACATTTTATTTCGATATTTCGCCCTGGCCTATTACTTATTAGTCACTATTGCGGATGTCTTACCAAAACTGCATCAGGCTGAACAATAAAACTCGCATTCCATATTTCCAACTTTTTTACAAACTTTATTCTGTTCCCAATTTTGGGAATTAATTCCTTGATGAAATCCGTACTTAAATCGTTAAACATTTCAAGGGTAACTTCATTTGCTAAAAACGAAAAAAAGTGAAAACAGAAAACATATAGTAGGTATAATTACTATTTTTTTATTCTGATGCACCACAGACATTAGATAGGTATATTCAAAGGTGTGCCTTGCACAAAATTCTGAAAATTTTATCACGACAAAAATCCATATAATTAGCATACGAGGGACATGCTGTAACTTAAATATGAATAAAATGACCATATTTTTCACTTTGAGGTCAGTTGGTAGAACCTAGAACGTGTTTTTTATATACTTGCTGAACATGAAATAATATCAAATAGATATGTATAAAAATTCGAGAGCTTGATATTAATATTATAACTTATTATGTACCTACTTATGCCATAAAAAATTAAAATGAATCAATTATTGTCTAAGTACCAATGTGCCTACGAATGACCAAGTCGACCTAAAATAGGGAAGCTAGTCAAAACATTGCAAGCTTGCATGACTCATATGCTTCAATCGCTGCAGTATGTCGTCCCGTAAGCGATATAAAACGCGGGAAACTGACACAAACATTTTATGCGGGTACCTACTTTAGAAATAAGGTATAACACCTAGTTTCTTATGGATATGATTAATGGTAGGTAATCTTATCGATAGAAATTACTTTTACAGCATTAATTTTAAATTCGTCTAGATAGGTACGCAACGAATTTTCGTGAATCAAAGTAACAAATGACTGTATAAGCACTTACCTTCGAAAGCAGGAAATAAATCCGCTAAATCCCAGTCCTTCAATAATTGTTTGGTTTCTTCCATTTTACACTTATCTGAACTAACCAAAGTAAATGAAAACACTAATTAGACACTTAATTCACAAAAAAATTTGCAGCGTTCTTCGGCACCTATCGAAGCTAACTGTAACGCATAGCAGAGACGATCGCAATAATACCCCGCCTATATTACACTCGAGACTAAATATTCGCTAATTCAAATAACAAAATTTGCTAATTAGAGATCACGTGATACGTTATCTTTTGTCAGACAAGGATACTTGTTTGTTGCAATCAAAAACTTCTTGGCGTTAACGAAGAAAGTTTTAGAAATTTTACTTGCATCTGACAAGCAACTTTATTTGCAAAGGTCACCACAGATATCTAAAATTTTATTTACCAGAAATAAGAATTTTCACTAGTGTAGTGAAAATCAGAATAGATAATTAAAATTATCTGAGAGATACAAGCATTTTTTTTCTGTGTAAGTTGCACAGTTACTTTTTTATTATTAAAAATGTGTTGGCAATCCACAATTGATTGGGCACCTTTAGGGTCAAAGGTATTCACGACATTTTTAATATCCGCGTAATTTTTAGCATAGAATAAAGCAGCATCAATCCATGTTCCCCATCTTGTCAGAACCGGTTGGGCGCAGGTAGCGGGACATCCGGTAGCATTTCTTTATAAATCTGAATCCTAGTTGGCGCTTTCAAAAATACCTTTTTGGTGGTAGAAATTAATTCAATTATTAATGGAAATTCTATTCTGATAGCTTCAGCCAGCTTTCACCATGTATGCTGCTCCATCAGTAACCATATACAATTTTTTTTAGAAGGTATTTTATTTGGTAAAAATAAAAATGAA
Organism: Limonius californicus; assembly: GCA_014611495.1. Taxonomy (NCBI): domain Eukaryota; kingdom Metazoa; phylum Arthropoda; class Insecta; order Coleoptera; family Elateridae; genus Limonius; species Limonius californicus. The sequence goes on from JABXWE010012835.1 coordinate 3,120, forward strand.
AGAGTTTCGTTTATAAATCTCGTTATTGTTAAATGATCGGTTTTACTTAATTACTTTACGGCAAAACAAATAACTGGGCGAAGGTTTGCCATCCAATATTCCGACTACGAAATATGCAATGTATCTTCCACATGCATCAGTAGTTTCGTCTACGCTAAACCATATATAATTATTTACAACTTTTTCTCTTATTTTGTTAATGTAGTGATCGTGTAATTCTTGAATATATACTCTAGAAACGGTTCTCATAGACACAATTTTCTTTTTGGTAAATTTTTCAAAAAAGTTTCGGGATTCTGGCACTTCGAAGTTGTAGAAAGGAATATTACATTTTACCATCATGCTGCACAACTCTTTATTGAATGTATTACAATTCTCGGTCTGATTTACGCAATTCGTTAATAACTGCTGATTAGGTCCTGCTTTGTTTGCTGGTAATTTATGCGGGCCTGTATTTATGTGTTGGTCAATTTGAAATTTCTTGGTCGCTATTACCTTTTCTAAATAAAAATGTTATTGGTAAATTCAAAATTTAAAGTATGATGTATTGCGCAACCGGAAAAAATATGCAATCATTTTTTGCTGAATCACAATTCCATTGTACTTTTACAATAATGATAGATTTAAATATTAACTTCTAAAATTGTTTCACATATCTTTTCTTTTGAAATTTTCAGAGAGTAATGTTAAAAAATTACAACAAACTTGAATAAAATTATGTAGCTAGAAACATTCGTGAACTAGATATATCCCCATGCGTGGATTAAGTTTTACACTAACCTGCTTGGAGCAAATTTTACAGAATACAATGTCTCCGTCAAACGTGAAGCACTTATGTTCTCTAATCCATTGTTTGATTAAGTCACTTCGCGAGCGTCCAACTTTAGGCATTGTAACAACACTAACCCACAAGCAACAACAGAACAAAACTGAAATGAATGGTCACTCTACGAGTACAATTAAAAATTAACCCTACACCTCCACCGGGGTTTTTCCTACCATTAGATATTTATCTGCAAACTAAGAAATGGCTAGGGTGAAGAATAAATTCAGGTGAAACCGATGATTCACCGAACGCTTTACACCATCATTATATCGAAAAATAGTTGTTTTCTTAATATTTTTACCTGCCTGCAAGGTGGGATTATGAAAATAAGATACAAAAATACCCAGTTTTATGTGAATTACCTGTTAAAGATAAAAGGTTTTGAGTTTAGGATAATTCTACAGAAAAATAACATTTACCAATTTAAAAATAAATTTTTTTCTTGAAATAATCATGCAATACATGCTTTTTTATGCCCTTACCATCTAAAATATGCACTAACATATGCCATATGCTGTAATCTTGTAATATATGCAATATATGCAAAATAAAATTTAGCTTTTCTAACTCTAAACATGCAAAACATGTATTTACAAAAAATCAGCTTGTTATGCTTGATAGGAAAAAACATGCAAATATGCAATTGCCCAGCTTTACTAATTACATATTGAACCGTGTGCTTTAGTAGTTGTGCTGTGTGCTTGAAAGTTGTTATTTCATCTGTATACTCGTCGGTAGTGTTTTATGTCCAACTTGGGAATTTTACGGTCAGCCCGCCCCCGTCATGGTAGGCAATTTATGGATTTCAATTAGACTAGTTGCAATCTCATGCACGGGGTCAACAGACACCTTCAGTCGTATACAAGAAGCTATGTAGTAGAGGATTTGGATTCAGATAATGGCGGTATTTCGTAAGCCTTACCCATTTTTGCAATATGCGCCAGTACTTGAGTATGGCCATCAGATTAGTGGTTCAAGATAAGATTCTTTTAATTATGCTTAAATCGAAGGAAACATTTTTAATAGTGTTAGGTGTATAAATTTAATTTGGTTCTAGACTGTATATATTTTGGCGTTTCAAATAAATAAATGTAAGCTGTTCATTTAAAGTGTAACAATATCTCAATAAAATCTAAATTTGCCATGTGTGCCTAACTAATTGAGGATTTCGGGCCACAACTTGACTTCGAAGGTGAAGAAATACAGGACAGGGAGTTTAAGTAAGAGGGCGGATCGACAAAACTGAAAACCGTTGTGTGGCAACGGAAGATGGGTCTCGCATCTTGTGGGTGTAGCATTCTTGTGTTTGTGTATGTAATTTAGCTGTTTATTGTACTGAATTTAGTGCAATAGTGATTAAGTATTTGGGTATGTAGTTACAGCGAGACAAAGTGTGAATGATGATTGGTATTGCTCGTGTTATACGAGTGTGATTGTGACTGTGAATTCGATCAGGTGATATTGAAAGCTTGTATACAAACGCGATTAGCCACGGGGATACATGCATTAGGGGTCGTAAAGTTCCTGTGTTACAAGTTTCTTGTAAGATAGTTCGCACGGTTATCCCATGGTGATAGGTAGATGGTATCCCTCCCCTATTAGCTCTTTAGAGGGCACAGAAATGCGAACCAGGGCCCTAGTGCCCCAGATCCTTATACGTTCTGAGAAATTCAACGTGTGTGGCCGAGACATAGGTGGATGGTGTCTCTCCCTATGGTGGTGCATTACTGCAACTGATTTTGAGGTATTCAAAAGGTATTAAAACAGAAGTAATTAGCTACTGGACAATGATGTGGAAGTTAACAATCATCAGAGCGTATTATCAACAAACAGCTTGTTCAACTAAGTGAAAGAGGTAAGCCCCCTCCCCCTTATGAGCTACACTACAGTACAGCAACAGATGTGCGCGTTGTTTCTTTGTTTCATGTTTTCATATGGGGCGTCGCTTATTTGCGCCCTTCGTCTGGCACTGGCGCATGCATGGCTCAATTCCAACACTCCACCCTTACGATAAGTATCCATGCAAGAAATAAGTGAAACTTGATTTCTGCGAAACAATCTTGTTTGTTAGTTAGTTTCTTCTTCTTCTTCTTCTTTGTGTAGCCGTTTTCTACCATATGGGTATAGGCCTCCTTCAAGCTTCTCCATCTTGTTCGATCCTGCGCCATCATGTACCAGTTCAAACCCGCTAGTTTAGTAGTTATAAAATCTTTTACAACAAAAACTCTCCTAACAATCGTCTAAAATAGTGTTGGGCGTTTCAGTATACGGCCCTGGGTAAGAAGTTTGAAGAAATAGATAAATAAATAAAAGCGAGAGTTTTATCAAATAGCAGTTATATAAACATGTAACAATTCAAATTAAAAAAAAACAATTATTCGCTAGTAAATAAGTTTAAAAACTGTGCAATTTAAAAACCTAATTACTAATTAAGAAATAACGAAACAAATTATATAATAATGAATACAACATTGAAATATTTGTTATTCGTGACCAGGCAAACTTGAATTTGAATACATATTTCTTACACTGAGTTTACTTACGTCACCTTTGACTTTGCCTACTGATACGGTGGATTCTAAGAATGATTAAATATATCAACGCTTATCTGGGATTATTCAATATATTTTCATTAATTAACTTAAAACAACGGCTCTTTTACAAATTTCATAATACTATTATTTGAAAATTGTATGTTCATATTGTGATGAATGAGAATGATACAAAGTTCGCCCCTAATAATTTTTTAAATTTGTTAACTGTAATACCTAACTGAAATTGTAGGTGATTTAATATAAGCCTCATAGTGTGTGTGGCAGCAATTTGCATTTCAATTATTTGAGTTCTGCGATGGGCACGTGTACTATTTTAATACAATATGACATTTTTGTTTGTCAAACCTGAAGTAGTACTCTCGCGTTATTATTAAGTTGTTTGGAAGATAATATATCAACAGTAGCCATTTAGCAGTCCAGAAAATAAAGAAGCATTTCCATTCGTTTTTGATAAGTTGTTAGCAAATGCGGTGCCTATTTTGCGCATAAATTTTACGTACTAATTTTTTCAGTTAAGCTGAATAGTTACCTGAAAACATTATATTGTGCAGGTCCATCTCAGATCCGTCCAGCCTTAGCAATTTCAGAAACCTTTAATCGGCGTTCTTTCAAAACCATACCGAGGATATATGAATGTTTTCTGCTGTTTCTGGTATCTACTGCGAGGGTCGTCGTCTAGATAGTTGGAATCATTTTTAGTTGTCCTCAACAAACTTACCATAATGACTTGATATTGTACGGCTAATTATATCACAGATCAAAAAGTTCGTTGGACTAATAATTTCAGAACTATTAGTGCCATCTATGACTATGTTTCATTATGAAATCATTTCGAATGATCCTCGTATTTACTGCTACTTAACACCATTACATAACATGTACTTATAGATATTTTTACCGAAAGAACGGTGTAATTCTGTATGAAATAAACATCTATCGACTTGATCAATTATTTATTTGCATTGTCACCAAAAGCGGGTTACCCGTTTTTAGTAATGGGGAAATAATCGCGAAATTACAAAAATGTCTAGAGGGCGTTACAGGCGAGCTTCATTAATAAATCAAAATACGTTTGTAGGATTTTCTGGCTTTTATTATGTCACAATATTCAATCAAATTCCATAGACTTTTTCCGAAAAACCATTTTAAAAAAGTGGAAACGTTTACATTAGGTGCTTCTTGAAAACTTCTATACACACTCTAAAGTTAAACGATATCGAATAATTTATAGTTTATGTCAATTGGATTATCGATTTCGGAGTATATGGCTTTTAAAGTTGGAAATAGTAAAAATCAAATCAACTTAGAGCTCGGGAAAATATTTTTGGTAAGGCTTTCTGATACGTTTCAATTTCAAAAAATGAAGCAAGAAATTTGTTTATTTTCCGGTTTCATTTTCCAAAAATTTGTATTTCTGATCTAAACGGGACGAACTATTTTGGAATTTCGGCAACCAAATACTCATATACACATAAATTATTCAAACATACCCATAGACTGATTATTATTGAAAATCTTTTTTTTTTGGTTCTTAGGAAATAAACATCAGCATTTAAAAATTAAAATGAAATTACAGGAAAATTCGAAAATTATTAACTGTTTTGTTAGGGTCGACCTTACGGGGGACGAATAAAAACTACTGAATTTTAAACTTAAATACAATTGCAGCGTTTCTGAATTTCATTTCTGCAGTTCCTGGGTAAACAAACAGTAGATGCGATCAGAACTCACTGGCGGCGACAGGCAGGTAACATGCAACGGATAATTAAACACAGACTTACTGATCTGTCAATAAATATTGGGCAATTGTACTCATCGGGGGTCCTTCGGCATCCTGCCCAGGGATTGGGACTCGAACAGGATGCGGATGCCGCTGTCATTCGTAATCATAGAGTAACCACTACAATTATGCATATCTTCTGGTGAACCAATCCTCCAGAGGGATCCAGGCTATCCAGCCAGTCTCTTTGTTATTCACAGGAGACCGGGAGAGGGGGGTGCTCCCTCAGCCCCACATGTGAAGGGGAGAGTATCATTAGTGTCCACACCCCCACGTAAATCAGCCGATGCCCTCCTGGTATACATGTTGCATTCATAATAATAATAACTCGATGTAGGCAACCTCTGCCGACTGAGTACCTCCCGAGTGATTACTAGATAAATAATAAGTAATCATGCCACACACATTATCTATTCATATAGCTACTTATATTCACAACGCTACTGTTTCCAACGACTACTTACATAGTCACACCAATCTTGTATAATAACAATAATGGAACTCAGCGCATGTAAACCACATATAACAACAAGTAGATATTACGTAACCATGTGGGTAAGCACAGACGATACTTCATATCCCATGAAGTGTTGTATGTGTTTACTTATTATTACATATGGGTTATATCCCATAGAAGTGTCCTATGTGTTCACCCAAAGGGTTACGTATTACCTACTTGTTATTATATGTAGTTTACAAGCATTGGGTGCTATTATGGTTGTTATACAAAATTAGTGTGTCAATGTAAGTAGTTGTTGGAAACAGTAGCGTACTGAATATAAGTAGCTATATGAGTTGATAATGTGTGGCATGATTAACCATTTTTCCCCTAGCCATCATTCGGGAGGTAGTCAGTCGGCAGAGGTTGCATCGAAAATGCGTCTTCGTCGAATTATTATTATTATGAATACAACGTGTATGCCAGGAGGCCATCGACTGACTTTTACGTGGGGGTATGGACACTAATGATACTCTCCCCTTTGCATGTGGGCTGAGCCCCCCCCCCCGCTAGCGACTCCTGTGAATAACAGAGAGACTGGATACCTCTGGAGGATTGGTGCATCAGAAGATATGCATAATTGTAGTGGTTACTCTATGATTACGAATGGCTGCGGCCACAGCAGCTAGCCGGCAGATGAGCATCTGTATCCTGTTCGAGTCCCAATCCAGGAGCAGGAGGATGGAGGATCCCCGGTAACAGATCAGTAAGTCCGTGTTTTATTATCTGTTGCATGTCATCTGCCTGTCGGCGCCAGTGAGTGTTCGTATCCGCTGTTTGTTTATCCAGGAACTACATAAATGAAATGCAGAAGCGCTGCAACTGTATTTAAATTTAAAATTCAATAGTTTTAATTCGCCCCCCGTAAGCTTACGCTTAGCTACCAACAACACTGCCTTGTAGACTGTCGTTGTTGAGCCGACAGAAGCTACATATATTTTAGTAAATATTTATTTGTTGAGAATCCAGGCAAAGGTATAGGCAATAACCGTTGCCTAACAGTTTTTTTTTAATAAAACAGGAAGTAGTATAGCATAGGTTTTTTTAGTCTAAAAAGTTTTTGTTAAAGTTTTAGTTTGAGATCGTACGAATTCGTATTAGTAATTTCAAAAAGTTGAACATGAGCAGTTCATTTGTTATCGTTCGTGTGTATCCCTTTGTGGATGCCGTTACCGTGATTTTGTTATCAATTTAATAACTACGAATTAGTGAAGTGTTGCATGGATGACGTAAATTATTTTGAATAACAACCTGTTTATTAAAATAGTACACGCGAAGGCCAAATCAACATAGTAACTTATACAATTGATTGTAATACCATTGCATGTCTACTTTGTGATATCAATACGAGTATTAGTTTAGCAACAAGATTCATGCTTTCTCACTCAGGACAATTTAGCAATATTTTGACCCCCCACTAATAACTCCAATAATGCAATTTATATGTGGAATCATGAAACTGGGGATATTTAAGTTTGTTTAATGGTAGGCAGCGCTTAGTATGTCATAACAATTTATCTGTGATCTACAAATACCGTAATACTACTTTAAAACAGTAAGTTAAAAAAACAATTTATAACAGAAACTTATTGTAAAAAATACACCGTACGTCTTAAACATTTTTTCAAGAGCGTTGTGGAGCTTTATGTATATATGCTAATTATTATTTATTTTTATTCTCTTAACAGTTACATATTCAGACACTATTGGCCAAACACCCCGTATAAATAAAATGCTGTTTAACTATCAATATGATAGCTGCTTATATAAAAAAAATACTTGCCTAAATTAAAATATTGAAGAATTTAAATCTTCATTATATTATTTCCATTTATTTTATTCGTAGATGAAGCAACGGTGGACTAGACCTAAATCCGTGCCTTTCCCTTCTGTTTGGAGTAGATTCGAGGGACGCAAAGAAATAAATGGCGTAAAGCCTAAATTTTGGATTCAGGACATTCCAGTAGATCAATTTGAAACCGTAACAGATATCATGGCCAATCAGTTTTTACGTGATGAACCACTTTGCAAGTATTCAAGTAAGTTATCCAGTATAGTATATTAAAACATGAGTTACAGAAGGCAACATATTTAAGCACGAATCCGAAATTCGGACACGAGCCGCGTAGCGGAGGAGTGCTTGAATGGCCTTCTGTAACGAGTTTTTTATACTATTTTCTCTGTTTCGGCTTCCATTTACATTATTTATTTAAATTTTTTTATAAAAATAGTTGACAATTTCTAGGAAACTTTTGGTAGAATATAGTTAGGTTGGCAGCAACTATTTGTGTTTGTCAGTTGTGGGACGTTTCAAAGTTTATTTAACACGAAATCGACATTATAGTTTAATGCAAAATATATCAATTTAAATTCCGCAGGCCGCGATAATACTCAAATCTGATAAAGTCTTTCAGCAAGGAACATACACTTAATGTCAGACCGCAGGCATACCAATCGCTGACAACAAAATGTCACTCAAAATCGTTTAAGAATGAACTCCATTCTAGTCTTAAGTGCGAGAATAATGTCATTCTAATGCCGAAACAGAGAAAAGTAATTTCTTGACTTTAATATAAAAGTTAAAGTGTTCTCTGGCATCCAGGAAATAAATAATTATAGTATACAGAAATTAAATACACATACGAGGGCTGAAAATAAAGTACGTGGAATTACTTCGCGATCACCTTTAAAAAATATTCTATTCCAACTTACAAACGTTTGCCGTGGCCGTTATTTTTAAAGTAATTTAGGAAGCAGGGAAGTCCGTATAAGGTTGTCAAGCTTCTTAAATCTCATGTAACTCCCTTTTATGAACTATTTCAACTTCGGAAACAGGACAAATTCGCAGGTTGATGTCAAATTTCACAACATTTTGTAGCCAAAAATTGCAAATTTGCAGGGTAGTTTGAGAGGGTGCATTATAATGATCTAGCTGTTGTAACGTACGAGGCTTATGCGGAAATTAAGGACTAAACCGTAGTAAAACAAGCTAATGCACTATTTCTCTACATAGTCACTATTTGAACTTAAACACTTATCGTAGTACCACGCCAAGTATTTGTATATCTTAGTCATAGAATGTTGCCGGCTATCGTTTTGAAGTCGCCGTCAAAGAGAAAATCGTGGCGGGTTCTTAATAAATTCTAAAGATGGAGGAAGAGGTGATAGTCACTCAGCGCTAAGTATAGGAGATGGTTACAAATTTCCCAATTCAATTGTTGAATGAGTTGCCTAGTGCGAGCCGCCGCATGCAGCCGGGTGTTAACCTGCACAAGCACGACTCCAGAGGTCACAATCTTCGCCTTTCTGAACATTCTTAATGATTAATGTCTTTCACTATACCAGTCTGCATTCATTGTCGTACTACGTTTTAGGGAATTCAACCAACAATATTTCTCGCTATTCACAAAATTTTATGAAAAACTTGGTTTTCCTTAAAGTACAAATCTACATACTATTATTTATGTAGACTCTGTTTTTGACGGCGCTATTTTGACCCCCTAATTGTGTAAAATAATGTCTAAATAATTATTATGTTATTTGATGTTAATGCATGTTGCTGTTCTAACAAGTGTTTAATGTAGTTAGATTTTTCTGGGTGTTCCATTTATATGAGCGTATATGTTCTCTGTATACTTTCGTGTCCCAATAAACAGTAGCTTTCAGTTCTCGAACGTTTACTTGAATTTTTTTTTCTTTGGGGGAACTCGCATGCTTCCACTGCATAGATTGTTGCTTGTTTCAAAATTGGTGTCATCAGTTTCCTAGCGATGCAGACCATTCGTCGACATCTTTGGCATTTATCTTGCACAAAATTTGCGGTACTGTAGCCTGTTTGTGACAATCTCTGAAATTCCTACGCCAATACCTTCATAAACAGTATCTATATCTAATCTCAACAAGTCACTTTACTAGTCGTCTTTACAACACCGTTCTAATACTTCCAATATTCCCGCCAAGCTTTCCTTGATTACTGCCACCTATGAGATGACAGAAAGGTGACGTATTCTCTGGTACCATCTTGCGGCGTCTAATTGTAGTAAGTATTACAGGAATCTGGTTAACAACCAAACGCCGAGTACAAAATAATTATTATGGGCAAGCTGTAGCATTGGCCACGCCCCATCCAACTATTATTTTTACCACCCCCCAACCCGTTGCCCCGCAGGAGAAAGTCTTGAGCTGCTATAACAGGCTCTTTGACCTTGTCTGTTTGGACTTTAAACATACATATTCGACGGTAAATTTTGAGAGCGTTTTGTTTAATGGAGAAAACGAATCACAGCGTGCACTTGACACTTGGTGGGATTTTCAATCCTAGTGCTTATTTTAGCGCTTTTTTACAACTGAATAACATGACAGAACCACGGTAAAGTGACGTGTGGCTAGCTCATCAACCATTCAAGCACCTCCACAATGCACCAAATTGACCAGTACACCTCTTATTCGGCATTTTAAACGGCACTTAGTTTCCGAATAAGCGTCGGACAATTCGAGTGTAGTATGTCGAAGACTTTTATACAGACCAAAACTTTTACATTATATTTTTCATGTACTTTGCGTCTGGAACTGATAGCATCAGTTTTAATTTGTTGGAGAATTTCATAACTTACATGTTATGTAATTCTGATGATATTGCACCAAAACTAACAAAAATCGCAAAAATGCGGTGAGAAATAGATAAAGTAATGTGGGCGCGCACTGATAACTTTATTATCAGATCTTGGATGTACGATTTAATCATACTTCATATATTATGGATTATTACTACTACATATTGCTATTTTATTTAAAGAGCTGGCAAGCGAGAAACAATCAGTGGATGAGTTTCGCGAACTGTGGAGAGACGTATTACAAGACAAAGTCGGCTTAATATGTTATATGGAAAATCCAGATCCAACCGGAAAACCAATTATTGCATCAATAAATTGTACACATGTAGTATGCAAAGGTAATAATTTTGCAGGCAAGGTAAGGATGTCATTAAACCCCATAAATATTAGAATTACAAAGTTTCTGCATCTCCTTTTAGCCAAAGGGCATACAATTTGCAAAAGTTTTAGCTACAGTAGATTACTTGTCACATATGAAGGATAGCTTTGAGGAGTTAGGAATTGACAGTTTTCTTAATGCTATGGGACTGTATGTTCTGCCCGATTTCAGAGGACAAGGTCTTGGTTTGGAGATGCTGAAAGCTAGGTAAGTTGTTCCAGTTGATGACATTATCTACGTATTAAGGTGAAAGGCTACTTATTAATTTTATTAATATTTGGGAATTTACCAAAATATATAATAGCAAATTAATAAAAAGAAATAATAAACAAAATTTGAAAAACATAAAACATAATAACGAAAATGAGCAAAATACTTGAACTGGACCTTCGTATACTTTGAAACACTTTCTCAAACATAGTCGACGTTAGGCCAACCATTATTTGCAACAAAGCTATTATAAACGTAAAACTGGCAACGTTGATCAACGACAATATATCATTATATGTATTTTCTCGACGACTATAATATAATGTATTCGTTACATATACCTTTTTAGTTGAAGAATGATAGATATTCTCCATTGCCGTTGGATTCTGTAAAAAACGGTGGGATAATGAATCAGAATCCAATGGGCGTGGCATGTTAGCGCTTGGATCTCCCACTTGTTTTTGAAGTAACTGTCAAAAACAGTTTTAAATTTTCGTATTCGTAAAAACAGTAAGAACTAGGTACAAAGTGATTTTTTAAAAAGTCAATTGCAGCAAGCCTAGAAAAAAAGCTATTCCGTCTGCAATCAGCTGTAATGAGCTTTGAATGACATTTACCTGTATGTCAAACTGTGTGACAGTTCAGGTAGTTAAAAATTTTGGCCCAACGAAATGTGAAAATGAACAAGTATTTAGTTGCAACTGATTTGTAATTTATTAAGGTAAGTAAATTACAGGTTTTTCGTCAAGATTTCTTTCACAGCAAGTGTTCGAAATGTCCACCCCCTTGCTCTATACACAATCTTGCTCGTTTTTGTAAACTTCGAGACACATTTTCGAGCATGTGCTGTGAGTTATTTATTTCGTTGCATTTATGAATTATTCTTGCTGTAAGCTCATCTAAATTTTGTATTGGTGTTTGATAAAATGAATTTTTCACATAGGGCCAGACAAAAAAATCCAACGTTGTTAAATCACAGGACCTGGGTGGATAAGCAACTGGAGTGTTCCGACTGATTACTCTATTGCCGAAGAATTCCTGAATAAAATTCAAGTTCTCCAAAGTACAATGAACAGGCGAGCCATCCTGCTGGAAACCATTGACAATATCGTTCTCTTAGAGGCATGTCTGCTGGTAGAATCTGATGAACTGAAGTTACTTTATATGTGAATAACTTTAAATCTGCTTTAAGAATATTCCTCGTGGTTGTGTAAGACAAATCAATGCGCTGTGAAAAACGTCGAAGTGAAGTTGAGGGAGCTTCAGCCATTATTTGTCTAACATTTTCCAGGACGTCTGGTGTGCGTTCTGTAGGTCTACCGCTACCATTTCTGAGTGTAACACCACCTGTTTCATCGAATAATTCCACAGTGTGCCTTAGAGCATCGTAAAGTCGAATGTATTCAACAATTCCAAAATGGTCTGTATAATCGTTGAAGCATTCCTGGATCGAATACCGCTATTCACCATTTATGATGATTCCAGTTCGGTAATAAGCTTTTACCATAAATATCTTATGCTGCACTGTGAAATTCATTTTTGAATAAATAATTCAAGCTTCTTTATTTAATTATTGGCAGCTATGCTGTTACAATTTTCATATTGTCAGATTCTAAAGCTTAATATAGACGGGACAATCCCTAGGCTACTGCAATTGACTTTTTAAAAAATCGCTTTGTATGAATAATTCAGACAGCGAAAACGCTGAGATGTGTTTGCCACCAGAAATAACGGAAACCGCGAAAACGACGTGTAATTTATTGCCGAGGAAATCGCAGAAACAGTACACACGGCATAAAATCGTTGTGGCTAGTGAACCGATATACGTTCATCTAAAGCAAAATTTTTATAATACTGATTCATACCAAAAATTGTAACTTCCTATGAAATAGCCGTAGAGAAAGTATAGTCTCCTACTCTTGTAGAATAGCTATTATTCACTCGGATGATTCTGTCACTCGCCTTCGGCTCGTGACAGAATTTTCATCCTCGTGAATAATAGCTGTCATTCTACACTCGTTGAAGAATATACTATTAAATTTCATTAAATTCGGATTTATTGGGGAGTTAAATCTTTAAATCTTCAAAAATGCATTCATTCTCCTCTGTTCTATTGGGTGCGCACTGTTTCAATTTAATTCTATAAAAGTTTTGCAGACCATATAATATGCTAATGATAAAAGATTATTAATAATTTTTTTTACTACTAACATGAGAAAACCTTATTGTTTACCTCATTTGTGTAATGAGAAGTAGTTCATTATTAACCTAGGTAAATAATAATAATTCATTATTTACCTAGGTTAATAAAGATAATGAAAATTATCAAAAAATATAGCCGCTGCCTCTCGAAGCTCAGGCGGAGTACAATTTTCCATTTCTAAATCACTGTCGCTTTGTTCGTTAAGATTCTCAGCCATATTTTAATATTTTATTGTAATACTTTTACTTAAAACCTTCCAATTATTTTAGAATAATGACGTTCATTGGAACCCATCAGTTTCAATTGTTTTATTCGTTGCCTTGATAACCGAGCCCCAGGCTACTTAATACTTCGATATGTTTGAATAATAGGGGAAATGGCTAATTTTAAAATAAAAATAAGATCTTTTGGTGTTAGTTCGGCTATTAGTAGTAAAAAAAACACTATATATACTTCGGTTGAGAAGGCAATTATTTACCTCGAAAATTATATCCTTCGGCGCTACGCGCCTCAGGATATAAAATTTCTCGGTAAATAATAGCTCACTTCTCAACCTAGGTATATAATATACTATTATTTCTACAGTAATACAAATGTTGTAGTTACAAAACATTGGAATCATTATTTCTATATATTCCTACAACTTTTAGGTTAGTGGAATTTTCATAATATACAGGGTGGGTGTGCGAAGACGACTCAACTTGATATCTCGATTAATTAGAATATTAGACAAAATATTTTTTGCCGGATTGTAATTGGCATATATAGGCACACAAATATTTTTTGGCTATTATAACGAGATTAAATAATTTTTATCAACTTTATAAAAATAGTTTTTCAAAAATTATTATTTTTAGTGTTGATAATTGCTTGGAACATTGCTCTCTGTATCATTCCATTTAAAAAAATCGTTTACTTTAAGAGTTAGTTGAAAATATGTCAAAAGTTGTAAATTTTGTCCGTGAGTTCCAATCAGTGCGGTATTTCGTAAAATATGAAATAAAACAGCGACCTTAAATCACATACCGGGATATCAGAGTTACAGATACTTTAAAATGCGCTAGTTCGCAATTAGAAACTAGTTTGTTTCAACTGTTGTTGATGGCAATCTTTAGAACGTTAATTTGTTTAAACGATTTTTAAAATACATAAAAAAACCCGATTTGTAATATATTACTATTATAAGTAATAATGACATTACTCAACTAATGTGTAAATGTGCTGATGTTTGAGAGGCCAGACTTTCATGCGGAAAAACCAATTTCGATTCCGGGTCGAGTATTTTTTTAATTTTTAAAAATTCCAATCATGGTTTGTGCTAGGGCTTACAATACCGAACTAAAATCTGAATACCGGTATTTGATATTTGAAATTTGAAATATCGGGATACCGGTATTAAAACCGGTATTATTAATAAAAAATTTACTAGTTATATTTTTACTTACCTCAGTTGTTATATTGACTTGTTAACAAATAATATATGAAATCCAATAAATATTGTTCTGAAATGAGTAGATATTATTTATTTTATTACATAGAGAGTAGGAGTAGATACAAAAAAACGTGCAAGTAAAAAAAAGTACATATTAAATTCTATGTTACATTTTACATATAATAGGCTCGTATGGCATTATATAATTAAAGAAGCAAAAAATATAATTAAATTGAAAGTATTTATGAAATAATATTAATAACTTGCGTTTTGTTTATTAAAGTATGCTCTTAAAAAACATAAACAATCAATCGTTTCATCATCAAGCGAGGACCGAATTTTCGTACAAATATAACCAGCCGCCGAAAAAGCTTTTTCTGATTCTACACTTGTCGGCACTATTGTCATTAAGAAATCATACACATTTTGCAACTACGTTCCTTTTGTTCCTGTTTTTTCAAAAAAAGTAATTTCATCTTTTATTTTTTGTTCCAGACCTGGAATTTTTTTAACCTTCCAGTAGTCGCACGGGGTCTCACAGATCTGGCAATTCTTATTTCAGCTATAACTCTGTAATTTTTTGATCTTACGCTTGGTCGTTTTCGGTACCTTTCGATAGAGTACTCTCTTATGCTCATACGAATGTGCATAAGTTTAGGTGTATTCTTTCGAGAGTTATCACCTGTGAACCAAGTGAGGTGTCCTTGTAAGTGAATACATATTGATGGTGATGGTGATGGTTGAGCTGATTGAAATCATTTGATTCCTTTTTTTACACTAAATGAACCTTATTTTCATTATTTCAATAATGACGTATGGCATTTTTAAAGTAAAATTTAAAAAAACAGAACATATTAAAATAACGTCAAGAAATGTACATTTTGCTTTGATATTATTTTGTGAATTTTCAAATAAAGTTAGAAGTTTAAATTTTGTGACGAATGTGTTTTATTATCCTAATAAACAAATATATTCAGTAATGATCAATATATCTCAATTAGTATGAGTGCAAAAAATCAGAATACCAAGGGGTCTGAGAGACCTACTGCGACTACTGGTGTCCAGATAAAAGGTGCGACTACTGGAAGGTTAAACGCAGGCACGGGTGAAGTATTTAGTGTTTCGTCTATTGCTGCCTGTAGTTTTTTCTTTAATAAGTTTACGTTTACCTTGTCAGATTCTAATTACTGTTTCATTACTAATTTGGGAAGATATTGGAAGGGATGTTTCTTGCACAACTTCCATATCTTCTGTATCTTCTAGATTTTCATGTGTGAGCCGTTTAGTTAAGCTTACAATTTTTTTAATGATTGTAAATTTGGATATGCGTTTAAATACTTCTCCAACATATTGTGAGCCCTTTTGCAGATACTGAAGTATTTGTGATAATTCAGTTCGTCGCAGTAAAATTCGAGATTTTAATGCTTCCAATAATTCTAATGCAATTGCAGATTTTTGCTGGGAAAGAGTATCTAACATAAATGTTAAAGAAGCGTCAGCCGTCAAAAGATTTGCATCTTTTCGGCATAATGCATCTACTGTTAATTTTACAGGAGTAAGAGCAGCAATAATTGAAGATAATAAATTAAATTCTTCGTCAGAAAAATGAATATCAGAACTAATGTCAATAAGCGCTTTTTGAATACAA
>JABXWE010012836.1:0-25060 GCA_014611495.1 Limonius californicus
AGACTAAAATAAACTTGGACTTGCTACAGGATTACGACCAAATTTTATTCATAGAGAAAGTTATTCGCGGCGGCTTAGTGCAATGTTCCCATCGGTACGCGAAAGCCAATAACAGCTATGCTCCAGACACTTTTGACCCTTCTTTGCCGGAAGCGTATTTGCTTTACGTGGACGCGAATAATTTGTATGGGCACGCGATGAGCCAATCCTTGCCCTATGGCGGTTTCGAATGGTTACCTGAAGCGGAGGTCGAAGCTATCGAAACTAAATTACAAAATTTAGCATATAACGAACTAACACGCCATTCCAATTACGACGACAAGGCATGTGCCTCTCTGTTATTTCCTTCTGATGATGCTGCCGACAACAACGTGACAGATGACGTTTCGTGTTTTCTCGAAGTTGATTTAGAATATCTGAAAGATTTTCACGATAAGCATTCGCAACTGCCATTTTGTCCGGAACAAAGAAAGCCCCCGGGGTCGAAATATTCCAAATTGATGGCCACCACGTTTGACAAAAGCAAATACGTAATCCATGCTAGAAATTTATTGCAATGTCTTTATCACGGTCTACGATTAACAAAAATTCACCGCATTCTCAAGTTCAAACAAAAACCTTGGCTCAAGGAGTACATTGACCTCAATACCTGACACCGTTCTATGGCGCGGAACGATTTTGAAAAACATTTTTTTAAACTCATGAATAATGCAGTTTTTGGGAAAACGATGGAAAATATTCGGAAGCACAGAATAATCGAGTTAGCCACTTCTTGGGCGCGCGCTCGAAAATTAATCGCTAAACCAAATTTTAAATCATTCACAATTTTCAAAGAGAATATGGTCGCCTTCGAATTAAATAAAACTTCCTTGCGTTATAATAAACCGGTGTATTTGGGCATGGCAATCTTGGACCTTTCTAAATTACTCATGTATTCCTTCCATTACGAGCACATTCTGCGACAAATCCAAAATCCTGCCACATTACTTTACATGGATACAGATTCCTTTATGTATTCCTTTAGGGACGATATCTATCAGATTATTAGGGAGGAAATCAAAGATCGCGGGTGCGATGCGCCCTTTGACACTTCTGATTATCCCCCCGATAATTTTTTCGGTATCCACCCGATTAATGGAAAAGTTCTGGGAAAATTTAAAGACGAGCTCAATGGACGTATCGTTACCGAGTTTGTAGGTTTAAGAGCAAAAATGTACTCGTTGCGGCTCAAACGCAACCCCAACTATGAACCGAACCCCAATAACGACGACGACGATGACGACGGCGGCGACGCTGACTATGACAGTACCGATAATAAAGATTGCATCATCAAAAAAGCCAAAGGTGTAGGTAGAACGGCATTAAGCAAACGTATAAAATTCCAGTCCTATTACAACTCCTTATTTCACAACAAGATCTTCTATACCACTCATAGCACAATTCGGTCAAAAAATCACGCAGTATCTACATATAAAATCAAAAAGAAAGCACTAGACCCTTTCGACGATAAACGTTACCTTCTCCCTGACGGAATAACGTCTTTGCCTTGGGGACATTATAACATACCGCAGCAGCAGTGATCAACAAGTTGTTGGAGCGCGTTTATTTTTTTGTTGTCGATTTATCGTGACGCATGCGGCACCAGTGCAAACAAACAAACAAACAAATTTGCTGTTCTCATCGTATCGCCTGTCTGCAATAACAAATTAATGATCTTGACCATGGCTGAACAAACAACTTGTCGAGCTCAACCTTCAACTTCGCCTCGAAGCGGGACCGCGGTCATCGTCGGAGAGCGAGCTAGCCCATTTAAGGACATCGGCTGAGCCACCCCCAGCATCGCAATCAACACCAATATTCCCACCGCTGCCTACATCACCGCCACCATCAACACCACCACCCCCACCGTTGCCTACATCATCGCCGCCCCTAACACCGCCATCGTCGCCGCCACCAACACCAACAGCATTAGAAGAAGACTTTATACTTAATCAATGCACTGTATGCTGTGCTAAACCGTTACAAACCATTTTTATGCCTTGCGGACACGTATGTGCCTGTCTGGAGTGTTCTAAAAATTTAAGAAAGTGTGCAGTCTGTCGTGCAAACATAAATGCCACTGCCAGAGCTTATTTGCCCTAACTAAACCAGACATGACACGTATACCCTGTGTTACATACGAATTTTTTGGGGTTCATTCATCGGCAAATATTTCCAACGCCATATATATATTCTTCACTATCTGATAATATTTCTAAGGCCGTGTAACCCCTTTCATCTCGGCTGTTGACATCGGCTCCTGAATTAACTAGAAGCTGCACAACAGCGTAGTTCCCTGGCTCGTTTCTTGCTTGACGGGCACTCGTCACGCAGCGCCACTCTGGCTGCAACGCTCTGCCTTTTCTAAGGCCGTGTAACCCCTTTCATCTGGGGTGTTTACATCGGCTCTGAAATTTATTCAAAGTCCCACGTTTTCCTCTAGTGGTTTCAAGTTCCATGCTTTTTTCGTGTTTCAAACGAATGAGCACTGTAAATCAATCAATAAGTCATAGACACTTTGCATACGCATATTTTTTTTATCCGGGGCGTTTACATCGGCTCTAAAATTGATTAAAAGTTTCACAACGCCATGTCGTCTCGGACATTAACTTCCGCTTCAGAACATTTCCATGCTTCTTTCGTTTCGCTTACAAACGAATATTTTTTTCCATGTTTTCCTTCAGCGGTGCTACTAATTCTACAAGATGCGATCCTATTCGTGAGAAGCACAGGCGGATATTTTTTCCATCAAGATGCATTATTCTCATTTTACCTGTATTATATAATATTTTTTGTTGATTATTACGAATTTGTACCGAAAAACATGGTTTGCTTAAACTGTTTTGCAATTATTATGTTAATAGCTACTACCAAGCTCCAGTAGCAAACATAAAGTATTTTTTCATTGATTTTTTTTTAACAAGAAGCATGGTTTTTTGTAGAGAAGCACAGGCGGATATATTTTCATGATGATGCATTATTCTCATTTTATGTGTATCGTATGATATTTTTCGTTGATTATTACGAATTTGTGCCGAAAAACATGGTTTGCTTAGTAATGGTGGCACATTACTTGTTAATGGATGAGCACTAGTTTTTAACCCTTGAGAATTAGCTGTTGTAGGTTGGTTACCATTGTAAACATTAGCTATTCAATTATTGTGTTAATAGCTACTACCAAGCTCCAGTAGCAAACATAAAGTATTTTTCACTGATTTTTTTTTAACAAGAAGCATGGTTTATTTTGTATTGCTTTTCTATGATGGTGTTAATAGTCACTGATTACGACTTTTTAACATGAAGCAGGGTTTTCTTGTTTTTTATACTGTTTTACCTTCCCTTTTCACCTGCTCTGTACTTGGAACACTTTTTAACCATTCCCGAACTGATATATTTTGAGCGTTGTCAACAGCCACCTATTCGTTGATTACGAACAAGAAACATTGTTTGTTTGTGTGTATTTTTTGTATTTTTTGTATTTTTGTATTTTTTGTATTTTTTGTATTGTTGTTGTTAGTACCCAGCTGCAGTAGCAATAACGCAAAACGGCGACGACGTAGCAGTAGCAGCGACGACAGCCTATCCAGCGATACGACTTGGTTGTCGGAAGTGGAGGGCTACCGTCTAGTAAAAAGAAAGCCAGTCGCCCTCGTGCACCCTTACAGCAGAACATGTCGTCCATATGGTCGGCTGATCGCATGTTGTGAGTGTAAACGCTACGCGCAGTCTCACAAGTTAAAATGCGGCCGCTGCTTGTACTGCAGGACCATGCGAGTCGGCAGCTCACACCAGCATTGCCTGAGTTTTAATTGTTAATACTGTAATAGAATTATTTTATTTTATACTGTACACTGTATTATTCTATTTTATACTGTACACTATATGTGGAGGCGTTGGATAATAAAATAATGTACACTCTATATATGTATAGAAGCGTTTAATTCTTATTCCTACAACAGAAACAATAATGGTACATATACAGAATTATGCATACATGGTCATGTGTTAATATCCCTTTGACCCCTGTTACACCTCAACCGTAAACTTGACAATTTTTGTTTATTTTTTGCAATTCCTACACCCGCCGCACCACTACATATTAATCCCAACAGGCACAGAAATAAACACCGATACACATCAAATTCCTCTTGCTGGTCCACGTCTTGCTGGTATCCTGCATTCAGCACTGCAGGTGTCCAATGGAAATCGCTCGAGTACCGTTCCCATACGTATATTTTGCCTTTATGTACGCAAATCGTGACAGCTGGGCGGCGGCGGCAGCAGTCGTCGTTGTCGGTAGTAAACTCAATTCTGTTTTGTACACGTAGAAATGCCTAAAATACTGCAGCTTCAGAGCCGTCCAATGTTGTTCTTCTTGTGTAGATAACGCATCGTTCTCATCGCTCAAAAGACCATTAGAAAAGCGAACAATAACGCTAACTTCATACACCTGTGGTGGGTATGCCACTAAAAGGGTATGGTTCACGATAACAGCCAACAACAATGCCCCTTGCATTGTTCTCTTTCTCTCCGTACGACTAAGATCCTGCCGTTGTCACTGCTCGGCTCTTACTACATTCCACACGTACTGGCGGGTGGTAATCTAATATTTAAATAGCTTCTCACACACACACCTTGAAAACATGTCAGTGTTGCAGAGTCAACTAAAGCGGCTGGCTTCAACTCGAGTTCCCTCAGTTCGAATCTCCAGTACCTACTGACAGTTTTTTACTTTTTTCCTTTTTTACATTACTATTATTATTGTAATTTAATTAAAGGCACAGTCATTACTTTTTGACTTTTTACATTATTATTATTGTAATTTACTTAAAGGCACAATCTATCAGCTAAAGCGTGAGATTACAGCAATTATCTCTAGCTAGCTAAATTTGCCAGCGGCTCGCCGGCGCGGGGATAGCCGCGAGCTCATTGCAGATTGCTCCACCATCCTACATCCCAACAATCTCTACGACGCCCGCCCACACCGCCACACATCTTGCATACATGCATTCGCACACGCGGTTGCATACTCTCGCAACGTTTTAAGGGGCACCACTTTCAACACTCTCATATACGACTAGCCCCCATAGCCGAGACGGAAAACGCTCGGACTCGCAATGCAACGGTCCTCGGGTCGAACCTGGCTCAGATTTAAAAGAAAGTACGGCGGGTTGCATACACATCTGCTGCTGCCGCCGCGACTTACAATTTCTTCTTACACCTCCAATACTCCTTCTGGTCATTGTTGTTCACCCCACCACCACCACCACCACACTTGTACCTGAAGATCTGCACGAAGAAGCCCTTCATCCAGCCCTTCACAGCCACCATCACAAGTACTTCTCTCTCACACAATACACCTTCCGAAGGACCTCTCTCTCGCACTCATTGCTAACACCCCCCAAAAAGTCTCCTACATACTTGAAATTTAACATGGGATTTCCCATAAGAGCCCTGCGCTAGAACCGGCAAAATCCTATCTACTCAGGCTGTATACTTCTCGTTGCCGACACTAGCGGTTCTTAATTTAACGTGATACTTAACACTTTTATCTTGTGGCACACTAGGCCGCTTAGTGGGATCACTTGCCGACTAAAAGCAAACTACAACGGTTAATATAAAAAGGTGCTTATACTATACGTTCTACTCAGCTAGACGTCTCTTACACTGTTTGAGACCTGAACAGCTTCAAGCGGTCACTAGCTACCACTCCTTTGAAACGTCTTCTATCTTTAGAAAACGACACCACTCTATATCTGTCGTTCCCTAAAGCGTCTACGACTATCACTGGACCGATATATTTTGGCACTAATTTGCCACTGGTAAGTCCTCGTACTAACTTGGTTCGTTCTACTAGGACGGTATCCCCCACGTTAAACTGTTTGGGCTCGGCTCGGTTCTGATCGAACCGCCGCTTCATCCTTTTGGCCATCGCATCACATCTCTTTTTCGCCGTTTGTCGCAAGTGACAGATATCTTTTACCGTAGCTGTCGTCAATCGTATTTCATTTTCAACTTTAGGTTTGAAACCATAGAGTAATTCACCTGGGGCGATCCCTGTAGTAGAGTTTATTGTGCCATTGATGCCTCTTTGTACTTGGTGCACGTACTGGTCCCATTTGTAATGCTCACCTTTAATACTAGCTGTCAGAGCTTCTAGGATTGTTCTATTGGATCGTTCTGCCTGCCCGTTACTTCTCGGCGAAGCAATGGCATTCTTGACATGTTTTATTCTGTGCGTATCACAGAAGGATTTAAACTCCTTACAGTCAAACGCTTTACCTCTATCTGTAATAACCCTTCTAGGTGCGTGAACTAACTTTATTAGTTGTTCCAAAGTCTGACGTACGGGTCCGCCACTGGTATTCGGGACAGCTTTCAGCCAAACGAATTTTGTGAACCCGTCTATCACGAGTAGAATATGAGTGTTTCCACCTTTAGTCTTGCAAAAGGGCTCCAGATGGTCCACGTGCAACGTATGAGAAGGCTCAGCTACCTTCTCTATAGGGTGCAATCGCACTCGCCGCCTCCCGGTGGGTCGTTTACTAACCATGCATTCGAAGCAGTTATTTACTTCAAATTTCTTCACAAACTTTCGCATGTCACTGAACCAATACTCAGACCTTATGGCATCAAAGGTGCGAACAAATCCGGGATGCCCATTATCATCATGAAACATATTGACTATACGCCATCGCAGGTCGCGGGTATCATTATTTTCGGTTCTCCGTCAACCAAACGGCATATCTTACCTTCCATCAGCGTATAACACCGTTCTGCATCGTTGGTCTCAATTTGTGTTTTCAGGAGCTGTAGGTTTTCATCATTTGCCTGAACTGCTTGCACCCAATCGATTTCGTTCATTTGTCTGACGGGAATCGACATACGCCATTCGACTACCGGGTCGATGCACCACTTCGAAATCAAATTCTTGCATCACCAGCCTGGTGGTATCTCCCTATGCGTGGTGACAGGTCACGCTTTGTCCACGTAAGCCTCATGGCGTTGCAATCTGTCACAATTTTAAAATGTCTACCGTAGAGAAAGTTTCGGAACCTGTTAACAGCTTCCAGTACAGCGAGCGTCTCAAGCTCATAACTATGATATCTGGTTTCAGCGGCAGTGGTTTGGCGACTCATATATCCAACCGGTTTCCATGTATTGTCACTTTGCATTTGGAGTAGTGCTCCGCCGAAGCCAATTTTACTGGCGTCTGTATGCACTTGGGTATCAGCGTTGGGACTAAAGACGGCCAAGGTTGGTGATGACGTCAATTCATTTTTAAGGATATCGAAAGCATTTTGTTGTTCTTCACCACACTGCCAGCTCACGTCTTTTTTTATAAGCATGGACAATGGTTTCGCCTTTTGAGCGAAACCTGGGATGTACTTCCGAAAATACGAGGCGAGTCCTAGGTACTGTCTTGTTTGATGAACGTTGAGGGGCACCGGGAACTCTCGAACCGCTTCCAACTTCCTCGGTGAAGGTTTCAGTGTACCATTCGAGATTTCGGTACCCAAATACTGGATGGTGTTTTTGAGAAATTCGCATTTTTCCAAATTCAGTGTTAGTCCGGCCTCGTTAAGCACATTTAGTACTCTATCAAAGCGTTCAATACCTTCTTCTACGGATTCTGATACAATGAGTATATCATCCAGGTATACTAAGGCAAATTCATGTCGTAAGGCACCCAAGACCATGTTGATAGCACGTTGTAAAACGGCCGGTTGGAAAGACCGAAAGCTACTCTGGTATACTGGTAGTGTCCGTCCGGGGTTATGAAAGCTGTATACTTCCGACTTTCAGCAGCCATCTTCAGTTGGTGATACCCAGGCTTGAGGTCTAGTGTTGTGAATATCCTGCCCTCCGGCAACCTCTCCAACTGGTCTTCTAGTAGAGGTAATGGGTACCTATCTTTTACAGTCATGGCATTAAGTTTGTGGTAATCCACTACCATTCTGTGGTCGCCATTTTGTTTCTTGACAAGGAGTATCGGACTAGCGTTAGCCGAAACTGTAGGTTCTATTATCCCTCTTTTCATTAAGTCGCTCACGAGTTCTCGCACCTTCTCGCGTTCGCACCATGACAACCGGTACGGTTTGTAACATACGGGGACCGTAGAAGTTAGTTCGATTTGCATTTCAACATCTACGTTGCTGAGCAACTCATCGTTCTCCGCAAAATATTTCGGGTATTTTGTGAATATGCTCTCTAGGTCAAATAGTTGTTTTTCGCTGGTTATGTTGCTTGGCTTTGGAACTACTTCTTTGTATGCATTTCCCCGTGCTAGGCAAGTGTTTTTCTTAATGGTCAAGTCCGTCGCTTCCATATTAAGAATTGTTAGGATGCCAAGGTCATTCCGGAACTTTACCTTCTTCTCTGGCACTATTATGGTGAGTCCATTGCATAGTTGTTCTGAGTATTTAGACAATACCTCTCCATCCCCGCTGTCGGTGTGTACTCGAACGAAGTTAATTCCGGGTCTAAGGACAGTATTTCCAGTAGCACAAATTTTTGCTTTATTTTTAACATGGGTTTCATTTATTTGGGGCAGATACTCGAAGATGTTTTCGTTTTTTAATTTTAACGTTTGCGGTGTTTTATACACGTAAACATCACTACTCTCCGTCACTGGCCTACCTATTAGTAAATCGGTTGCTTGTAAATTATTTTCCACCACGTAAAAGTTGGCGGTAGCCTTGATCTCATCAATCTTTACTTCCAGTCTAACCAACCCCATAGGGGTTACCATTGCACCGCCATAACCTTCTATAGCGATATTTTCACTTGGTGTCGTTGTTACGTGTAACTTGCTTACTGCATCTGACGTGATAGTATTGCATCCACTGCCAAAGTCAATATAAGCGGAGAAAACTTGCCCTTGTATAGTCGCTTCCTTGTGAAATTTTTCATTGCTTGCATCATTTCCGGAGCAAACTAATCTGTTAACCCTTTTGGTAGTGTCGAACGCACTCTTTTTATTTTTACGGTAACATTCACTTTCGACATGGCCTCTCATTTTACAAAATTTTTTGTAATAGAAATCGACCAAATTTTGCTTCTTTTCCCTTCCGACATTTACTAACTCCTTCAATTTTGTAAACACTCCTGTCTGAGGTGGAAACGCCTCTAAAAGTTTCTGTTTCCATCGTCTCCACGATAAATTTAAAGTTTCTTGCTGATTGTACCAGTGCTTTCGCTTTGCATTACCCTGTAGCTTGTTTGACATGCAAAAAATACGTGCCTTTTCATCCCAATCGAATACGTCACCCGTTGCGTCTATTGTATGCAACCATTGCTGCATATTAAGTCCATCTGAACTTGCTCGAAAAGCCGGTACACTATCAATTTTCCCTTGATAACGACTTGTTTGTGCCCGCAATTGTCCTTTTATGTAGTGTTCTGCGCAAGCTCCACAGCGCATCGGTGGTCGGAGTTGACACACAGAAGTACAAGTGACAAAATGGCGACATGTACGATTCTTTTGTGGCTTCAATAAATCTTTGTAATCTTTGTTATTCATTTATCTCTAACATATCAGAAGTGGGATAGATTCACGGGTGCCCCTTCGAGTGTATGTGAAACCAGAGAAACTCGGAATTCTCTGCAAAAAGACCTTTAAACGCTAGCTATGGAAGCCAAGCGACCACGACGCCATGACGGGGTACGGTCGTCGGGTTCGAGGCGTAGAAAACGAGACCGCTCTAGTTCAAGTTCATCGAGTTCCTCCAGTTCCTCGTCAAATGAAGAAATGAGGAATGAATTAAAACGTTTGCGCAAGGTAGAAAAACGATTCCTGGCAATGGAAAGTAGATCCAGTTTCAATGATCACTCCAGTGACCAAAACGTAATACCGATGTTCGATCCGCAATCTGACTAGTCGGTGGATGTATGGGTGCAAAGAGTGGATGAATTGGCGGAAAGTTACGGTTGGAACGATTTGTGCATTATTAAACTAGTGGCCAGTAGATTGAAAGGAATGGCGAGGCGTTGGTATGATGCGCAGAATCGGTTGGGATCGAACTGGAATGACGTGAAAGTGATGTTGGTAAGGCA
Organism: Limonius californicus; assembly: GCA_014611495.1. Lineage (NCBI taxonomy): Eukaryota > Metazoa > Arthropoda > Insecta > Coleoptera > Elateridae > Limonius > Limonius californicus. The sequence goes on from JABXWE010012836.1 coordinate 10,096, forward strand.
GTTTCACAAACCCCTGCCTTTTGCGAAACTACTACGAGATGCCGCTTTGTACGAAGCGCTCGCCGGTCAAGACTTAAGCGAGTACTGTTTTACCAAGCTGGAAAAGATGAAGGCAACCAACTTAAATATCCCGGAAGCATACCTCGTAGATGCAGTGATTGGTGGAATCCCAGATGAAAACATAGCAAGGACCGCAAGGTCGTCGCGAGTCCCAGACACGGCAGAACTGTACGCTTACCTAAGCACATTGGGACGTATGCCAGGGGAGACCAGATCAAAAATAACACCTGTCGGTAGTAACATAATAGTGAAACCAACAGCGTCGACCTCATGTGACAGAAAACTAGATATGGTGTGTTTTAACTGTAAAGGTCCCCACCGCGCCGTAGACTGTCCAAAACCTAAACTGGAGTGTTTTTTCTGTAAACGATTGGGCCACGTGCAACGAAATTGTCCCTTAAAAAATAAACGAAGTGATAAGTCGAAATTCAAATTGGACGTAAATCAGGTTGCCGCTCTTGATGAGGCAAGGGTAAGCCCATTTCTTAAACCAGTTTTTCTCAATGACAAGAAATTCAAATGTTTAATCGATACGGGAAGTACCAATACCATAATTCGTAGAAGCGTAGCCAAAACGTTAGGGCTACTTCCAAAACAGCTTGAAGACGATTTTGTGTTACGCGGCTTTACGGGAAATTGTGTATCAATTGCTGGTAGCATTAAAGTAAACTTACGAGTGGATGAAAGCAGTGTTTTTTTTAGAGTGCTGGTTATGAATGATGACTAGCTGTTGTATGACTGCATCGTAGGCGGCGACTTCCTTACATCTCCGAACGTGATATTAGTGAAGGTCATGGACCAAGTTTATGTTCGCCGGTTATCGGAAATAAAAACAATTCGGGAATGTGCAGCTGTACAAGCCGATGGCTCATTTACGCTTATGTTTGCAGACGTGCCACTCGCTTATCAAAACAAGTGCAAGGAATTGTTAACTGAGTTTGATGACCGTATTTCATCAAGTATGGCAGACATAGGTAAGACCGATGCTGCCAAACTGATCATTAGGTGTGTCACGGATGAACCTATCGCTCGTAATCCATACCGCTTACCCGAAAGTGAGAAAAACATATTACGTGGTATAATTGACGAACTTCGGGCTAATGATATTATACGCGAATCTGAGTCCTCATATGCCAGCCCTATCTTGTTAGTCAACAAGAAAACCGGTGATTATCGCATGTGTGTTGACTACAGACGATTGAACGCCATCACCATCAAAGATAGATACCCTCTTCCTTTGATAGATGACCAGCTTGATCGGTTAGGAGGCAACATGTATTTTACAGCCCTTGATCTTGCATCGGGATACTACCAAGTACCGGTAGACGAAAATTCGATTGCTAAGACAGCCTTTGTTACCCCAGATGCTCACTATGAGTTCCTACGAATGCCGTATGGGTTAACAAATGCAGTTTCGGTATTTCAACGTCTAATGAATAATGTGTTGGAACCATTAAAGAACTCTATTGCGTTGCCGAACATAGATGACGTCATAATACCGTCTACCACTATTGAAGAAGGATTACGTAGGTTAAGATTGGTCCTAGGTGTTTTCCGCAAGCATAATTTAACGCCAAACTTGTCAAAGTGTAAGTTTTTCCAGAAAACAATAGACTACCTCGGTCGCGAAGTAAGTGCTGACGGAGTACGGCCAGGCCAACGGAAGGTCGAAGCTGCGCTAGGAATGAGTGTACCGAAAACTGTGAAGCAAGTGCGACAATTTTTAGGGTTGGCCGGTTACTTCCGAAAATTTTTGGCAAATTACGCTAAAGTTGTCGAACCCTTGACTAAACTGACACGCAAAGACATTAAATGGGATTGGAAGGCCGAGCAACAGTGTGCGTTTGAGACTGTAAAGACTATGTTAACGTCAAGGCCGGTGTTGGCAATCTTTGACCCTTCGTTGCCTACTGAATTACACACAGACGCCTGTTCGGTCGGAGTGGGAGGTATTCTCTTCCAAGAACACCAAGGTGTGCAACGCGTTGTGGGATACTATATTAAGCAAACAACACTAGACCAACAACAATACCATAGCTATGAACTCGAAACTATGGCCGTTGTCTACGCGCTACAGCATTTTCGCACTACTTAGTGGGTCTTCAATTCACTGTAGTCACAGACTGCAACGCTCTGCGTACTGCATTCTCCAAGAAGGACCTGATTCCACTCGTTGCCAGGTGGTGGCTTACCGTACAGGATTATACTTTCGACATTAAATACCGACCCGGGGCCCGCATGCCACACGTGGATACACTTAGTCGGTATCCTATGGATCGCATTCAAAGTATTGACATTACGGAGGGTGATTGGATTTTGACAGCTCAACTTCAGGACGAGCAGCTGGTGCGAATCCGCAAGATTCTTGAAGGCAAAATAATAAACTCCGAGACGCGGCAGTATTTCGTTAAGTATAAATTAAAAAACAATAAAATATACCGCCGGTTACAAAACGGAACTGATTTATGGGTAGTGCCTAAGGCGGCGCGATTTCAAATTCTACAGTTGTGTCACGATAAAGCTGGACATTTAGGGATTGAACACATTATCCGACGAATTACTATGAATTATTGGTTTGCGAAAATGAGACGATTTGTGACAAAATATGTACGAAGTTGTTTAAATTGCTCTTATTATAAACATTGCGCTGGGAAAAAAACAAGGCAAACTGCACCCAATAGACAAAATTTCTGTTCATTTTCACACCCTCCACATGGATCATGTTGGCCCATTTGAGACAAGCAAATTCGGAAATAAATATTTACTAGTAGTAGTAGATGCATTCACGAAATTCACAATAATTGAAGCCGTCAAATCAACAAAAGCAAACATCGTAACTCGAACATTGCAGAACATCATATGTATTTTTGGGGTTCCCAGTCGCATTATAAGTGATCGTGGAAGTGCGTTTACTTCTCGCACTTTCCGTATATTTTGCGAGTCGTACGCGATCAAACGCACGTTGAATGCTGTAGCAACACCGCGATCAAATGGACAGTGCGAAAGGTACAACAAAACCATTGTCAACATGCTCGCAACTTCTAGTGTCGAAAGTGCCAGCAATTTGTGGGACACCCATGTTAAAGACATACAAAGTGCGTTGAACTCTTCATTCAACAAAGGCATAAATACTACTCCAGTTCAAGCATTATTTGGCTATCAACCGAAACCAATGGCTGAGGCCGCACTCCTAAATTCTCTCCGCACAAATCTGGATCGAGTAAACATTGACGACCTTCGTCAGCATATCAAAGATCACATAACAGAAGACCAAAGCAAACAAAAGGCACGTTACGATAAAACAAGACGCGAAGCCGATCGGTATCATACCGCGGATCTTGTTTTGGTGTTGATTACCAGTTAACCTGCCACCGGAACTAGTAAGAAATTGCTGCCGAAGTTTAAAGGACCTTTCCGAGTACTACGGTCGCTGTACAACGACCGCTATGAAGTTGACGACCTTAGAAAGGGCTGTCGAAAGTCGAGGCTAGTAGTAGCTGTCGACAAAATAAAACCATGAATTGCAGTGCCAAAGTAAGGCTAGATACGTTTGAGCCCTAAACTGGTATGTATGATAGGTCACGAGACGTGATGACGTGGACAATAAACTTCGAGGCCGAACGCCTGTTGTTTATTAGAGTTGTCACGTAGACATAAACACCACTGAAAAGGCCACGAGACGTGTTGTCTAGGACGCTCGTTTGCGAGACCGAAGGTGTCTGCTTACTATCTGAGTCACACGTAGGCAAAGAAGTGAATGTAGGCCATGAGACGTGTGGGCTGCGAAGCTAGTTTGCGAGACTGAGGGTGTCTGCTTACTATCTGAGTCACACGTGGGCAGAGATCACATGCCGTGTATAATGTAAAAAAAATCTGAAATTTGACCGCTCAACCCGCTAGTAGTAAACAAGTTCAATGTTATTTTTCCTATTTTCAGATAACAAAATGTAACTCAGGCGGTCTGAGGATATACCGCGTGCAGGATGGCCGTATGTAGTGTTTTGCGCAAGCTCCACGGCGTATCGGTGGTCGGAGTTGACACACAGAAGTTCAAGTGACAAAATGGCGACATGTACGATTCTTTTGTGGCTTCAATAAATCTTTGTAATCTTTGTTATTCATTTATATCTTACATTTAGTTTATTTATTTTCTTTTTCGACGATCGTGTACGCCGATTCGCTGAGCTAGAACTGCTAGAACTGCTAGAACTATCACTACTTGTCCCACTTGAGCTACCAGAGCTCGAACTACTTGTTGATTGTCCCCTTTTTCGTTTACGTTCTTTCGGCATAATGAAAATAGTTCACGCAAATAAAATGTCTTAAATAAACTTACGTGCGACTCCACGTATGACGCCGCCACTGCGCGACCGAAGATGCAGCCGCCGGGCCGCGCCCATCAGGTTGAAAACGCGCTGCTCGGTGAAGTCCAGTTCAAAGTTAAAACCGTCACCATTTACCTACTATAGGTGGTTTTCACTACTTAACACACACAAGAATGTTATTGTGTAACGAGGGTGAATCCCACTTCTGATTTGTTAGGGGAGGATTAATGACGCAAACAGGGAGTCTAATTAAATGAATAACTTTATTAAAAAACTACAACATCAGCGGCTAGAGTTCAAGTGATCCAATATTCTACAATAATTCGGCTACGCGACTCAGTTTGTTTTGGCTAGCTCGCCCGCTTTACGACTTCTTCGAATGTTGATGATGACCTAATCTGGTGCCGGTCTAACAGTATGTACAAGTAATAACCATATAATTAATAAGACAGGTTTCAGGAGTACTTGTAAATACTATTTCATCAATAGTAGATGCTAAATGATACTATGCTAAATAGAGTTGGTTAGATATTCAATTTATGCAATCTTCGTATTACCTTGAATTCTGGTCCCGATTTTGATTCCCTAAACCAACTCCGTTATACCTATCTACCAATTTGCTTTTGGAAATGATCATATGGGAAGCGCATCAGCCTGAGGAATGCAATCCAAAGGTATACAAAAACATCGTAGTGAACAAACATCACAAAACAATAAATAAAGTGCCAGCCGTCTGCAGTAACATGGCGTTAATCAGTGGCGGCTTCTCCTTTAGGTCAATTGGTCATTGACCTCCCAATGCAATAAAGAAAAATAAATAATTAATTTTTGTTTGAGTATGTAACATATTACATACAATAATTTATATAAAAAATATGTTTTCATTAAATTATGTTTGAAATTTCACTCTGAACGCTGCCAAAATATGGAGGGAGGCCGGAGGGCATAGTTTGATTTGCCCACTTTTACTGCAAATTTAATTGAGTAGGAGTGAAATAGACAGCTCACCGCAGTTGACGGGTTAGACCAGGACAGAATATAGAAATAGGGCTGGAAGCCGCGGCGGCGCTCGAATTCGCGATTTGCGGTTGTGAAACAAATAACGCATTTTATTGTTACGTGTGTTGATTTTTTCGGAAGCTTTATTTGTCATTGATTTGAAACATTTTAAAAAGGATAAAATTCAGAAACATGCTGTATCAGCAAATCACATTAAAAACTATTAATTTTGCTACGCTTGGCAATGTAGATATTATAGTGCAATTAGACAGTGCGTATCGGAAGTCGATAAAATATTTTAATGCGAGTGTTGACAAAAATAGGTACATTTTAAATAAAATTATTGACTGGATCAAATTCTGTGGTGCTTTCGAATTAGCATTGCGAGCACACGATGAAACTGACTCTTCCAAAAACCCGGGTATATATCGATGTCTGATAAATTTTGTTTCGGAATTGGATTCTATTTTTAAAGTGCATGTGGACAACGCAGTACGATTTTTAAAGGAATATCAAAAACGGTACAAAACGATTTATTGGATTCGATGCTTGCTGTAATTCATGACAAGATTAAGTCTGAGATTGAACAAGCTGATTTTACAGCGATTCAGGTTGATGAAACCACAGACAGTTCCAACAAAACACAAATGGTTTTTATTGTTAGATACGTCTTAAGCGGCGTTGTGCACGAGAGGTTTTGGAAATTTATCAATCCACTAGGTACTACAGCGCAAGAATTAACTAATGCAATTTTGAAAGACCTTGAAATTCTAAAAGTGAATGCAAACCTGAAAAGTTAATTGCTCAAAGCTAAGATGGCGCTGCGGTTATGAGTGGGAAAATTGAAGGGGTTTAAGCGAAAATTAGGAAAAATTATCCGTCAGCCAATTTTATTCATTGCTATGCCCATCAGCTTAACTTAATATTGCAAAAAGCCGAGAATCAAGATAAACATATTAGAATCTTTTTTGTCAATTTACACAGTTTCTCGTCATTTTTGGGAAAATCGCCGAAGGGAACAGCAGTGTTAGATGAAATGGTCAAGGTGAGATTACCGAAAGCAGCGCCAACGAGATGGTATTTTAATACGAAGTGTGTTGAAACCGTTTTCGCTTTTCAAAATGAAATACTGACTTGCATGGAAAAAATAATCGACACAGAAGAAGAATCTAAAAGTTTAAATCAAGCTATTGGATTAAAAAATTATTTACAAAATGAAGATTTTTGTAATGGTTAGATGTTTTTCATCTGATTATGCCTCATTGTGATATACTGTTTAATCAACTGCAAAAACATGATATAGATGTTATATCTGTAAAAAGATATATTTCTGATTTTAAGAGCAATATAGAAAAAGTTAGGAATAAAATTATGAGTAATCTCGTGTCAGCTGTTCCATCAACAAGCAGGAAACGAAGCAAAACTGAAGACTCAAAACGTCGAATTGCGCTATAAGTTTGTGGCATCATTGTATCGGAGGTTGAACAGAGATTCAGTTTTACTAATCATTTAATTATTTCGCAGTTATTTCAAGCTGATAAATTCGAGGACTACAAAAAATGTACTTGGGTAAGTATACATTTTTGTGGAAAAATTGTTGATGAACTCCCAGTGTACCACGCCACGAGCCGCCACTGGCGCTAATAAATATGTATAATCAAAAATTATTATTTAATCAATATCCACTTTTTTTAATAAATTGTTGCGTGCGTCATATATACATTGGTCAATTTCCAAAATACTCAAAAAAGAGACCACATTGATTTTATCACCAAATATCACCGATATAACGGAATGGTGAAACTCTTGATATGGAAATTTGGTAGGAAGGTAAAGAATCAGTTTCAAAGGAAGTTTTGCAATACCAAAATTCCAGCGTGTTTCTTTAAATCCGGCCCTTCTCAATGGTTCCGTTCACCCTACGGTGATATCAGCTATACGAAAATTCACGCGATGGACACCCATCGAAAACCGAAACCGCCCCTGCAGTATTTGATTTCGGAGCTAAGATCCTCGCAAGCAACTGTGTCGAACGAGATGTAAAAGCTGGAATATTTCATCATATTACGAAATATAGTGCAAGAGTTCTAGAACAATGTAACACGTAGGACTCCCTTCAGCGTGTAGACAAAATATTAATCGGCATTTCTCCATGATAACAAAAAAAAGGTCCACTAAACTGTATTCGGGAAATAATAATTTAGTAATCGGTTACAGAGCGGCAATTAAAAAGAGACTTTAATTGAGATGTGGCGGCAAAATCAAACGAACATAACAAAATAACCAAATACAAAGTATATTAATATCAAAAACAGGTAAGACATGTATCTATAACTTTTCAGCACTATCGATTAATGTATATATATATTATGAGCAAAAGTCCATTATGAACTTAATTTAAAATTATAGGAAGTGCTCTATATGTCGGCGATTTTTTTTAATACACAAATCTAATCGATGCGTAAAGGAACTGTTCGTCCTTCTAAACATTGCAGGTGATATGTCTCGAAAAGCATGTTGAATTCGCATTCGCATATCTTCTCTCGTCCTAGGGGGAATTCTGTACACTTTATGTTTGACAAACTCCCACAGAAAGAAATCTAAAGTGGTAATATCGGGGGCTTTGTCGGCCAAGCCACTGGACCTCCTCTATCAATTCATTTATTGGAAAATCCAGCGTTTACAACGCTTCTAACGTCCTAATTACAGTGTGAAGGGGCCCCGTCATATTGTTATATATATTGCTATAGGTTCTGTATGATGTTTAGCCGAATACGTTCTAATAAATCCTAAGAACTGTGTTCTAAATATTGTTAAAACATTCAGGTGTATTTCAATAAAATATGGACCAATAACAAAACCTTCTCCAATGTAGGTAATTAGCAGGCCATTGGGCCATTGGGACACAGAAGAAGAAGAAGAAGACATATATTCTTTGAGGCTTTCGCGGTTTCTCGAACTGTGAATATTACAATTTACTTTCGGCTTAGACCGCGTCGTCATTTGGGAACTACACCCAGCATTATCAGGTATGGCCCGACCTGTAGCTTGTCTGCCTTTGTTACGTGATTTTAATATTTGCCGCTACACTTGAATTCATTCCGTAATTTGGTTGCCGCTTCGTCAGAATTAGTATTCGTTATTCTAATTGCAGTCTCTTATTTTGGGTTACCATTTCGGTATTTTGTTTTGTCTTTCGAAGTTCGAAATGTGTCAATAGTTCCTTTGTGTTAAAATCGCAGACTTTTGTTTTTCTCTCGTTCGACCTCTGATTGTTCCGAGAATTCACGTGTCCTAAGATTCCTTCTAGAACTTCTAGCGTAATATTTTGTAATGTGGTGCAACCTTTTGAGGGGGTGCTGATTCCCGTTGCGTTTTGAATTCAGTCGGCCTTACACCTCCGCCGGACTCCGGTCTTCGAAAATAACATCAATCGAGGGCCGTAAATATATCGAGTGAAAGTCAGACCTTCGAGACTAACGGGTGACCTGGCAGATCGTTTCCTTTTCTTCGCGGCGCTTTGCTATCCTACGTTTTAGCGTACCGTTTTTGTTTGCTGTAAAGCAAAAGTAAATCGACTTAACCGTCGGATAAATATATAAGCGATAGCAAAAGGTACGCCTTGTTCTTGGACAATTAAAGATTATAATTACTCCTGTCGAATTTAGTTCGGATCTTTGTGATGTAAATGGACAATCGTGCAAGTGTTTTGCTGGAGTTTGGTTCGTTCCCGTTGTCCGAAAAAGCCTCGCTTCTGTCTCCACGCTAGCCGACCTAGTTGAAAACAGCTTGGCTCTCTCCAGGGGCGCAACAGCTATATCTTGTCTCAACGCTGTCCTCCGGCCCTTTATGGTTTTTCGACCCTACAACGGAAATTGCCGTATATTGTGCCGTCTCCTCCTACCTTCAAGGTAACGAATCCGTTTTTTTGTTGTGCAGTGTAAAATAAACCTTTCTTTTTGCTCGCGTTGACTTGCAGACTTCAAATTTAATTTCATGTAATTGCAAGGAAAAAAAATGACCTTCAATCGCCATATGTGTTAAATCTGTTTTATGATAGAACTACTAGATTATACTATACTTTTGTGAACTTCAGCGTCACTAGTGTTTTCTAACTGAATGCATAACGTAAATCCCGTTGCACCAGTGGCGACGAGTTTCCTACGAACGTTCAAGGATTTTAACCATGTAATGCAACTTTTGCGTTATAATAACTCGTGTCCGTTTATTGTATTGCCACTTTCTATTTATTTTATTATATGTGTTTTAAAGTCTACTGTATCTTATTGTGTCTTTTGTACTTGTTGGTGTAAGAATTCTGCAAGCTTTATATATATATATATATATAGGAGAAGGCACAAAATAAAGGTAGGTTCCATTCCCGTCAGCTGTTGGATTCTCGGCCTTCCACGAGGACCTACACAATCAGCTAGATTTGTAAGGTGGCACCCACTTATTTCGACTCGCCCTGTACACAACTAAAGATTTTCTCCCATAAGCGATTTTCACGAACTCCCCCTACTGCCCTGAGCTAAGCTGTAGGCCCTTTTCCATCAAGTTTGTTACGAATCGTCAAAAAGCCCGACTCGCCCGTAACAAATTGGCGCCGCAACGTGGATCTTTTTTGCGACCGTAACGCCTTTACAAGCATTTGCTCTAGAAGTTTGAGCAATATTTGTTCGTAGGCCCTGCCTGCCTAAACAGAGCCGCGTGCTTATATTATTCAAACCCTGGGGCGGACAAGGATTTGATCTTCATGTATTTTGATTGCCAGGACAATAATACTTAATCGGCTTATGACTGTTAGCTGTTTGTGAACCCATACAAACTAATGTTTCGCAAGACATTGCAGCTTGCATCTTCAGAGTGAATAGAACATAGTGTGTCTAGACCGGTGGAAATATAAAAAAAACAAGAAATGGAAAAGTGTAATAATATATTGGAAGTTCTGTTTAAAATAAAGAAGTTGTCTATTGTTCAAATAAAATAAAACATCCCGTACAGTCAGCAATAATTTTAAATTATCCACAGTAATCAAACAAACAACTTTTGTATTTAAAAATTTTTTCCAAGCTGCTATAAAAAATACATTAGGTAACAAAATCGCACTATTATGTCACCGTGTATGTGTAAGGCAATAATATTTCTACATCTGTATTTTAACAAACTTCTCTATAACATTTGCGATTAACTGTCGACACAATTAATCTGTTAAATGCAAGTAATTTGAAAAGCCATGTACACTGCTCCATGAAATTAACGCACCACAACTAACAATCGCAATATTGTTTAAAGTATTGCATGTAATGAAGTACGTTTAATCATAGATAATGCTTAAAATTAAGTAAACCATATTTTGTCCAAATTAACATCAATCAATACAATTTAACAACAATCAACGCAAAAATTTAAAAAATCAAAATTCGAAAACTGAAATATTGTAAGTTTACAGGTTCAGTAGGCTGTGTTTGCGCCTCGACTTGTTATAACAGCTTGACAACGACGGTCCATGCTTGAAACTAACACACTTAACTGCTCTTGTTCGAGATTATCCCACATTTCCACTAATGAATTCCCTAGGTCGTTAAGAGTTGCAGGGGGTGGTTGAAGGGATCATCCCAGATGTGCTCAATCGGATTCAAGTCGGGACTTCTGGCTGGCCATTACATAACAGGAATACCAACGATGTCTAGGCATTCTTGCACAATTCTGGCTATGTGGGGATGAGCGTTGTCGTGCATTAATTGTAATTTGCCTCCGATGTATGGGGCATATGGCGCAACATACTGTTCTAAGATATCCGTAATGTACCTCTGACTGTTAAAAGTGCCGTTGGGGAAGATGTGTAGGTCTGTGCGGGCCGTGAAAGATATGCCTCCCATACCACTATTGAGCCACCACCAAATGCAGTCGTGGGGGCAAAATTGTATTGCGCACATCGTTCATTTGGACATCTAAAAACTTGAATGCGCCTATCACAATTCTCCAAACAAAATCTGAACTCGTCTGTGAACAAAATGCGTCTCCAATCTTCATTTTCCCAATTCAAGTGGTTTCTAGCAAAATCCAATCTGGGTCTGTGGTGGTCTGCAGTCAACGGTAGGCCAGCAGCTGGTAATCTGGCTCTCAAATTTCCTTCCAGAAGACGTTGGCGAACGGTTTCATTGCTAACCTGCACTGCTGAAAGTTGTCTTTGGAGGGCTCTTGTGTTGGTAAAGCGCTCTCTTAGTGCACGCATTCGAAGAAAACGATCTTCTACAGTGGTAGTAGCACGTGCGGTAGGTCGCCCTTGCCCTGGTCGCCTGTCATGTTCGTTAGTTTCTCTGAAACGCTGGATGACCCGAGAAACGGTTGTGTGGTTCACCACAAGCCTGTAAGCGATAGCGCGGAAAGAATACCCTTCTACGAACGAAGTAAGGGCTGTGACACACTCATCAGGGCTTAAATTTCTTTAGATACGTTGCGTTTTAAATAAGACTGATCGTACAAGCAATTGTTTGACGACAGCTACACGATTTGATACGTTTTAAAGTAAAATGAAACTGTAAGGGCCCAAATGGTAAATGTCCATTTAGAATTGATTAATTTTTTTTAACAAAGTTAAAGATGTAGAAACAGACCAAGAGTAACATGTGTCTATCAGGTTTGTATCAGACATTCATTCCATGTATTTGGTTGAAGTAGATAGCGCACTACTTTTCTTTTATCGCATCATTAATAACTGGTGCGTTAATTTCTTGGAGCAATGTAGTTTATTTAACATCATTTACTTTCGCAAAAGAGCCATTTTAATGTGAATACAAACATTTGTCCATTTTATTAAATGTTAACAACTGCAAGCAAGAACACAATTTAGTACTGTTGTCTGATGATGTGAATTTTAACCCGATAAACATGCTAGCAACTAAATATGTTAATTAAGTAATACCTTCACAGTAAACAACCATTCTATGAAGACAGTAATAGTTGATAGTGTACTTTCATTTTAAGCTAATCAATTGCTAGAGGCGAATATTAACATATAAATTTATACTTGCTATGCAACCAAAAATTGCACAGAAATGATTAAGGTTGCTTAGAGATAAATGTAATTGATGTTTGTATATATGCCTATTCCATAGGCAATTTAATAAACATGGAAAGGTTTGGAATAATTGCTGTGATAATAAACAGAATTACACTTGTGTGTTTGTAAGTATTCATGAAAAACTAATGCTTTGTATTCGAATAAATTAACGAAAAATAAAATATGGTGTAGACTTTCGGCTAGCGACATCTATATGGTAGTAAAAATTAAAACACGTTTACGGTAAAAACTGTATTTGAGAATATATTATTTATTTTCTTATACCTGTGATCGCTTACATAACAAAGTATTTTGCCTAATTTGTATCTTCCTGGAATTGCATTATTGACTGTAAATTCTGTGCCCTTCGCAAATTAAGAGCATAGTTAATTCTGAATAGGAAAAATGTAATATTGTAACTACAAAAATGTTGAATTAATGACTCAAAATAAATTGAAATTGAAGTTAATTTACTCTTTAAATAGTAAAATTTTCTTTCAAAAGTAGAACTTTTCAATGGGAAGTTCAATCAAAATATTTAAAAGATCACGTATTTAAAATAAATCAGTTTGAACGAACATATCCGCATCTTTTTTAATTAGCAAACTTCATGTTCTATTTCGGTAACTTGTATATAGGAGTAATAGTTGGGGCGTATTTAAAATTTGCCTATAAGACATGTCACAGAAAGGGAGAGAAGGTATTCTTGTTGGCCTGTTCTATTTAATTCTATAGCCCGCTATTAAATGTACACGAACTATAGCAGACCCATAGTGCCTCTGATATCGGAGGCGGACATTAGGGCGCGGCCGTTAGGGCGCGGCCGTTAGGGCGCCGCCGTTAGGGCGCGTGGACGTTAGGGCGCGGACCGTTAGGGCGCGTGGACATTAGGGCGCCGACCGTTAGGGCGCCGGCCGTTAGGGCGCCGACCGTTACATCGCGTGGACATTAGGGCGCGGATGCACAATAAAATGGCTTAAATATTCGCTTAATATGCAGTTTAAATGAAATATATGCAATATACACAAACTGCATATTAAAAAATTAGCACTCCTAAAAAATATAGATATAAAAAAAGAGACGTTTAAACATTAATAGTTTATTTCCTAAATAAATAGCAGCATAGAATAGGTTTATAAACTACAGATAAGTTAAAAACGCAAAAAAAAAACATTATTTAAATTACATTTTAATTATCGACTGAAACAATAAACAATTAAATATTTTTCCATATTCTTCATTAAGAAAGATTGGCGCCTATCGCTTAATATATTTTTATAAGCAGAAAATGAGCGCTCAACATCACATGATGTAATTAGCGAGTATTTCAATTTGCTTACAAGCAATGGATCAATATTTACAGCTTCATTCGAAATTTTAGATCCATTAAGAACTTCATATATGTGTTTGATTTGTTCGTAACTGGGATTGTTTTTTAGAACAGAAGAAAATTTTTGTGTTATGATTTTACCGGTTTCAGAGGGTACTGCTTGTTTTACATTTTTCTCGCAATTCTTCTACCATATGTAGGGATTCCGTTAAAGGCAAACTAATGGTTTGTAAATTTTTTATTACCGGAACAAAACATGAAAAATGACCTCTAATAAACACCACTGGACGGCAAGTTGTTTGTCCAAAAATAGCTTTTTACATTCGTTCATCGCAGCACAATCTGCTTCAAAATCTGTTATAAACTTTTTAAGATCTTGAAAATGTCCTGCATAAAACATGACTGCGTACCCCATCTGGTAATAACAGGTTCTGGGGGCAATGGAAGATTTGGAAAATGTTCTTTATATCTTGTATCTTTGAACCCTTAACGGAGCTTTAATAAAAATTTTTTCGTATTTGATATCAGGCTATTTACAGTTTTATAGAGTTCGCGAATAGTTTCCTCCACCCTGTTAATATCATGAGCTAAGCAGGTCAAGTAGATTAAATTTGGAAAAAATATTTTTAAAGAGTTACCCGCCTTCACCATAGGTATACGACGCAGCATCGGATAACATTAAAAGTAAATTTTCGGTAGGTATCTGTTCCGGTAGAAACAAATTTGACAAGCTGCCGTTTACAAACCTGGCTATTGTTAAATTATTTGTTTTATCTGATTGTTTAACACTGTGCAAAAACGGTTCTGGAACAGTATCTTCTAATATTCCAATAATTAAATTTGTTACATAACGTCCCTTGGCGTCTGTAGTTTCATCAACGGCTATCCAAAATATATTGCCTGCTATTTTAGTTTTGATTTCGTTCATAGTCTTTTCATGAAGAATATCAATATATTTATTACGTGATATAGATTGGCTAGGAATATGTTTGTCACAGTATTTCGACAAAAATTGTTTAAAGGGTAAACTATCCAACATTTTTAATGGAATATTAGAAGCCACTAAAGCGTAACACAAATCAGCATTGAAGTTATCAAAATCTGATGATCCAGTAGCAAACGAAGTAGTAATTAACCGTTGTGTTTTAGAGGAAGCCCGTTTAATGTTTTCCTTGTGAAGTGCTG
>JABXWE010012837.1:0-22835 GCA_014611495.1 Limonius californicus
GTTTCTGATGATGTTCTCAAGCAGTTCAGACAGCTCCGATGAAGAGTTATTAGACGTATTAGTGGTAATAGCCTCCGAGAATGGTACCACCAAAAAACGAAAACGCCTACGAATACATGATATTCCGTCCACGAGATACGTAGATGGAGAGTTTCACATACTATTTAATGAACTTCTAAAAGAGGACTCCAAATTTTTTGAATATTTTCGTATGCCGGTAGATAAATTCTATGAACTGTTAAACTTATTAAGAGATCATATACAAAAAAATGATACAAATTATCAAAAATCTGTAACTCCTGAAGAGAGACTTGCTGTAACCTTGAGGTACGTATTTTGTAAAATAATAGCAACCGAAAAGTATAAAACTCAAATAGTAATTTTTATTGTTAATTGTTAAGGATACATAAACCTACATAATATTATAGTAATACACTTACACACCCGTATTTTCAAAATCGGGATTTAAATATATCGATGGCGTATATTGTAGAACATCTTTAACATTAGGGGTTGAAGCGCTGGAGGGGTATGATGAGGAAGGGGATGTTATAATTGTTTTAGGGGAAGTACAAGACGTGCAAGGCGTAGAAACTGTTGATGTTGTCTTTTTTAAATATTCTAATTCATCGTTAGAAATAATGTTAAACAATTTAATTTTAGTTTCAGCTTGTAGGGTGGGTGGAAACATTTTAACTGTATTGAACATACTTAAAATAATAATTGCTTGACAGCTTCATTTTCTTCGTTGTTGTCCTTTTTCGTTTTAGTTTTTTCTTTTTCCCCGAGGTATGTAACCAGAAGGTTTGAAGCAGATTCTTTTTTTTTGTTGGATGTGCCTTTTTCTAGAAGGCGTTTGTTTTTGATTTTCACCAATCCTTACGTTCGTTACTGCTTCTTTTTCTTGTTCTTCTGCTTCGTCTTCTCCTTTTTCTTCTTCCTCTTCCAGGGACTCATCAAGGGTAACGTTTTTGCCATATTTCTTCCTTCAATTTTGTGTTGGAGTATGCCGGCAGACTTAAATCATAAGCCTCTTTTTTAAACACCTGCACCTGACACTGTGCTGTACTGTAATAATATTATATTTCACTCCCGGTCTTTATCGAACCGCGCGGTTTGTCGATAAAAATCGCTCCCCGATCATTCAAAACCGCTCCGCCGGCACACCGCTGGCTTCCCGCTATCTCTCCGTTATCGCTCCGCAGCGCACTCTGAATCATCCCATTAAAATGTACGCAGAGCGATTTCTGAGCGGTACCGCCGCGGTTTCGAATCCGCTCCGCTTCCGCTCCGCGTCCGCCGGTCTGAATCAACCTTAATCCATGTAAAGGTTTTTGAAATAATAATGCCTGAAATGGAACATCTCCTACTGAAACAGTTCAAACCGCAATTGCAAGTAAAGGAACCTGTTGAGTGGCTGCTAAATTACATGAGAGCAATAGAAACCAAAATCCGCGACTTCAAAAGATTTCAAGAATCTTGTAGTATAAATTTTATACAATGTGGAAACTTTAACTGGAATAAATTCTCTAACTTGGATGTACAGTATTTCTGTCAAACTGCCTAAAATACGTCAATGATAATTGTTCAGTGACTACATTTCAGCGGTCATGTTCTTAATTTATTTTCAACCGAAGGGGTGCAACCACCCCTAATCTTTTTTGTCAAATATAAGGGCATGCCAAGTTACACATCGTTTGGAAGCTCATTTCAAGAGAAGCACAAGGCATGTTTTATTTTATAATAATTCTTAATAAATAAGAGGTTACTTGTTCAAAAATATAAACCGTAGGATTTAAGTTAAACTCTCTTTGATGTAACTTATGTTGAAAATGTGTACCAGGTCCTTCTTGGTAAAAAAGCCAATCGATGATTAAACCCATTTCTTACATTTAGTAATATTTCCGGTGAGATTTGTCTGATTTAACAGAAGCCCTTCATAATTATGGAGATTTTAATGATGGGCGGGTACGGAAAAAAAATGCGAAATTTAGGCTGAGGTGCAGAATCCAGATTTATCACCTATTAGCAAAAGTATGATTAGTAAAATTGAGGCAACATACCGGCAATTGGATCATGTGAAGAATGTGCCTAGACAATGACAACCCCAACGATACCAGATTGAACGTTTTGTTAACTTTTCAAGATAATCCAGTACCTCGATTTACACAAGTGGCCTGTGACAACGATATCAGTCACTGTTCTGAAAATACTTAGACCTGCAAGGACGCATTCTTACAAGATGCAGATGTTCAGAAAATAACTGAGGATGAATCGTATCGTATAACTAAATTTTCCATACGAATGATGGATTTTGTCTTCCATATCTAAACATCTTTGAAATTGATAATTGTTTCAGACGAAAGTACGTTCACCTTAAATAGTGAAGTTAATCAGCACAACTATCGTTATTGGGCTGTTGATAACTCTCATTGGATGCCGGAAACCCATACTCAGCGCCCACAAAAAATAAATGTTTGAGTTGGGGTAATTGGTGATCAAGTAATAGAGCCAAAATTCTTCAACGCTAATTTTAATGGAGAAAGATATTTTGCTTTTCTGCAAGAAGATCTCATTCCAAGTTTGGCGGCTTTATTTCCCAATGAATTAGATCCTGATTTCCCCAACGAAAGGGTGCGATGTCAACATGCTGTAATCGTTCGCCAATATTTAGACAAAATGTTCGCAAATAGAGGGATGGGAAGAAGAGTTCCAAATGAATTACCGGCAAGATCTCCGGACCTCACTCCACTTGATTTATTTTCATGGGGTATCTCAAGAGTAAGGTTTATGTAACGAAACCAGACATTGACAATCTGCAGCAACCCCATCAGGCAAAACTCACCGAAAATATTACAAAATGTAAAACGTTCACCTAATCATCGATTGGCTTTCTGCCAAGAACAACATAGGTGCACATTTTGGACATCTTTTACATTAAACAGCGTTTAACTTAAATTGTACGATTTATGTTTTTAACATGTAATCTCTTTGACATGAGCTGTCACACAATGTGTCACTTGGCATACCCTTTCATTTGACAAAAAAAAAGTAGGGAGTGGTTGCACCTCTCCGGTTGGAGGTAAACTAAGAACATGGCCGCTGAAATGTAGTCACTCGACAACTAACATTTACGTGTTTTAGGCAGTTTTATAGAAATACTGCACATCCAAGTTACAGCATTTATTCCATTTGATGCTTCCACACGGTATATGAGTTTGAATGACAAATATGCGAAATTCTAAAGTTCTTTGACTCTCAAATGACGTCAAACGTGTACTAATGGTTATTCATAACTTCTATAAATAGTACCAAGCATTTAGAGACTTTTTTTATATATTTAAGCATTACGTAGAACTCTGTTAGAATTTAATGTTTTTATTTACCAGACACATTAATAGAATTCAACTGCACTCTGTCCACTATTTTCCACCGATTGGTGTTGCATGGGAATAATTACAAAACCCGTGCTAAGTGGATGCGGTTTTGATTGCGTTTATAATTTAAATTCTCGCAGAGGACTCTGCCCAACTCTAAAACTAGCAGCAACTTCTGCGAATGATATTTATTCTACTAATGCATAGAAAATAAAATTCCAATCCCCATAATACCAGCTTAACGTGGGCATCATCCGAATGAACTTACATTATGACGGGGTTCTGAGCGATTTCACTCAACTCACCCCCGTAAGCTTTTAATAAGTTCTCCGAGAAATCCTTGGGCTATGAGATGATCCAGTAACTTTATCAACAAGTATGGAATTCTTATCCAGACGAAATTATTGTTTCTTAGACGTACTCTTAATAAAGAGGGGAACAAAACTATTACGGTGGAGGAAAACGTGGGGCTCTCTTATTTCTTCTTGTGTCTGTACATTCGCATTAAAATGCTAGGGGCGAAGTTGTGTAGGTTTTCTACTCTCTCGAAAATAATAGAACTGAAAGTGTCTAGTAATTGCAGAAATTTTTCTTGGTGCTGCGGAATTTTTCATTTTGGTACGTGCAATGCTTTTAACGCTACCTCAGAAAGAGGATAAATTAACCTTCTTTCAAACGCATTTTATTTTTAGATTTACACAAATTCATTGTTATTTTAGGCACCCACAGACCTTAATAAATATGAATTTTAATAAATAAAATTCACAAGTGTTGTTGAAATAACTACTTTCCGAAATGAGTTTAACTTCTTCTCTTCGAGATTGAGTTTTCGTTAAATGATTATAGCTAATTGTCACTTTTATTTGCTTAATATCGTTTCCCTCTATAAACCATTTAATAAAGTCCTATCCTACTATATCCTAATTTAGTTCCACGGAAACCGCTGTATAATTGCATATTCAGTTGATTTCAAACATGCTCAAAACTAAATATGAATGAAATTATCTGTAATAGCTAGTTAACCTAATAACCTTAAGGATATTTTCCAGCATGCCTATAGAATCGCAAGTTTTAAAGAAATTAGTTATATAGATCAGAATAGTTATTTAGTTGAAAACCATAAAAGAGTCAAGTCTAATCATGATTAGCTAGAACTCCACAAATAGAAGATGTTTTATCAATACATAACAGCATCCAATTGTCACAAAATCTAGAGTCAGTAAAATTGAAAAGAATATTTGGAATATTAGATATGTAAGGATTTGGTTTAAATTGAACGTCGGGCAGTGTAGGTGAATATTTGAAACTTACCATTTTAACGATGTAATTTTCTCCACTTACATTAGGCCTGAGCAAGCAACAATGACTACCTCTATTAATAGAGAGATCACAGCTTGGCAACAAATGTGCTACCTACATTAATATAAATATACAGTATGGACATTCTTATCTTGATTAACATTTAAACAGCCAGCTTGTCTCTCTCAATTGATTAATTGAAATGTTAAAATCTTGGTTTTGAAGTCAAGATGGTCTATTATCAGCGACGGTATAGTTATAAGCTTCATTGGAGCACCCTTCTCATAGATCCTGTAAAACACTAAAGTACAACTTACATTCTACTTTAGAAACCCTTCTAAGACGAATATGTACACTGGACCCAGCAAGTTTTCAAGCTTATCAACAAAGTTTAACAACAACCATAAAACTGAACAACTTATAACATCTACCAGTTCCATCCTTGTACCAACTATGTCTTGGAAGACATTTGTAAGTCGGATAAAGAAGAAAAGTTGTTAAGTGAACTGAAATTCAAAGTATTTGTTCCGAAGTTCTCACACCATTAGTCACAGACACTACAGTACCTCTAAATTAATGTCCTTCGCACCAATAACATGTACTGTAAAGAATATAGATGTTACAGTAAATGTAAATAAGTCGGGGCTATGCATAATGACCGGTAATTATTTATAATCGCCAGAAAAGCAATAAATTTCTTTATATTTAGTACGTAGCGGTAAATGTAATAAGAAACTTTAACCCTAGGAGGACCAACCTTTTTTTGTAAAGAGTCGGACCAACGGGGGTAATAAATGTTTACACTCTATTAAATCTTTTAACATGTACATTTATTTATAAATGAAATAAACACGCCTTCTTAGTTAATAAAACATTGTAGCAGAACCTTCTTCTTATTCTTCTTCTTCTTCTTTTTCTCTGAACCACTAACAAAAAAATAAGAATATTATAGCACTTAGGTTAGAAACGAATATTTTTAATCAGATTATTCGTCAGAACTTGGAAATTTAAAGAAACGTTGAATGTTTTGTGTTGCTTTCCGCATACATATCTGAAGTATTTTCAGCATGTAATTGTAGTTTTGGATAACTTGTTAGTCTTCTCCTTATTTTACCGGGAACATTTTTACAAGAAGAATGACATCTTCCTTTTCCAGTTTGCGATGATGTCGGCGTAACTGTTCCTGACAATTATCGCTCTAATATGTGCTCAATAGCTTTGATTGTGTGAGATTGCAGATCATTGACACTTTCAGCCATTTGCTCCACGGTTGGTAGTTTAAGGTGAATCCAATCTCGTGTAAACACGATCGCCGACCATTATGTTTTTCGTCATTCCATGGAAAGTTCAGCAGGAATAAAGAATATGCGTTTATACCTGCAATGTCTACCCGAGTGTAAACAATTGATAGGTGTCATTTTGCAGTGTGTTCTCCTTCGAGATTTTCTTTAAATATGATGGCCACGTTCAGTATCACCATCATCGTCCCAATCTCTGGGATTAGTTTCACTTTCTTGTAGGGTTTTGGTGTTTAGCACGTTCCAGTATGTTCTATTTCAGTCATTTCCGGACTGTTTCCATCCGAACTAAAACCTGACGAAGTAAAATCTGAGAGATTCTCTAACTCACGTTCTGAAACGGAATCCATCAAACACATTTTTTAAATAATCACACTCTTAGTTAACAAAATAAAATGGTTTGTATACAAATGTCTCTTCAAAAAGAAGCGAACATCGATAACAACGAATTCAAAGAAGTGGTATCTTTTATACTATCAGCAACAATATCTTAGAGCTTTGTATACAGGCGATTTGTGGGACATATTATTTGTCGCCTATCGACCAAGGGAGGGTACTTAGCTCCTACTAGTATGTTCTAGCGATGGGGCCTCGGTGGTCTAGCGCGGCAACGCGTTGCCACTCGAGGCCACAGCGAATAGTAGTCGTTCCGCTGGGGTTTCGAATCTCAGATGGGGCGACCGCATTTCGCTAAGTTAAGTTTAGGGTGCATGTTGCATGAATGTTTAGTGTGTAAGGTACGCCCGCGCCCCCCTGAAGTAATGCGAAAGCGGTTCCAGGGGGAGGGAACGGTATTATGAATGCATGAGGAAAAAAAAGTATGTTCTAGAGCCATAACAAATATGTACAAATAAGGAAAACAATATCTTATGATATCCAACTAAGTGTTACCATAGCTAGGATGTCCAATTTTTGATTTTTAGAAAAGAGAAAAGCTAAAATACTGGCTAAGAGAAAACTTGTGCATTCTTTTTACCCCCCCCCCCGCGACCGGTGTTAATCCTAACCTAACCCAACCTAACCTAACCTACACGGACAAATATTTATAGTCCTCTATAATTTTCACGGCATTGATCCAACTATTACCGTAATTACATGCAAAAAGTGATCGCACAAGTCTCACTTTAGAATGCAGTAACTCAGTGACGACATATTTTCGGAGTAAGGTTCACATGACCTTTTCTTTCATATTTCGGTGCGGAGAACTCGCTTCCAAAGTTCGACTAACTATTTCAACACCACTCTGTATAAACATTTATAAATGTAAAGATACCGGTAGAAGTAATTAATTTGCATGTATTTATCATACTAACCAATACATTTTGGAAACTGTATCAAATTACCGGAAAACTTAGGATGATTTTCAAATATTTCTTACATTTACCGTAGCTGTTGGTGATTATGAATCAGTCCAAACGGTTTTAAGCTAGTCTAGCTGCATTGGGGTTCCTGTTTAAATTTAACTAGTTTCATATATACATACCGTACTTATTTCTCTACAATACAAATATAATATCAAATGGCAGCACATAGAAAACGAGAAGTCGTAGCTGTTACAAGAATTTACATATAATCAAAGCAGTTCAAGTTAACTCAAGAGATCGCCTGAATTTGCTAACGCGTTGGGTTTTTCGGATTTCTCGGTCCTCTCTGCTATCACGCTTTCATAAAATCAGATTGTAATGACTTCTAAATATTTATTCATCATGTATTGAAAATAAACTGTTAGAAAAACGTTACGTCCAGATGTAGTCCTAAATACTATTTTTTATTTTTATGGTATATTGTTATTTTTTAAGCAAGGAAAAAAACGCCAATGTACTGATAGCTACACTTCTTAAGGCAGTCAATGAAACTTTTTAATTGGAGATCTTGAAAACACTTCTATGCAATCCATCAAGGTTTATTAAGTAATTTAGGGACCGCCCTTTGCCACGCGTAATGAATTTAATAAATAATAACATATTTTTAGTTTTGCAATCCTTATAATGCTTTATGAACAATAATAACTACAGCCACTCGATTTATTTTACGCTAAATGTTATAATTCTGAACTCGAAATAGCTATCTAAACCTTTTTAGAATGTTATAGATAAAAAATTAAGCTCCAATTTGCTTTCTTGATACTAATTTCTTTTACAGTTCCCAAAGCACATAAAAATTCTGAGCCCCAAGTCTTACATCCTAGCGTCTTCTCCTTTAACTGCCCTTTAGTTGGTTTTGGATGTTAGCTTAATGAATAACAACCTACCTCAATTCACCTTATCCACCTCGTTAACTTTGTATTTCTAAATCCTTCAATCCACTGTTTAATTGTGTCTAATTGTTTAAAGAGCTATTGCACTGGTCTTATTTCAATAATAGTTTTTGTTTCCGAACATTCAATCTTGCTTAACCATTTAAAAAAAATTGTATTCTAGTTGTATTAAACAATATCATAGTCTTTGCAAACAGGAAAAGTCTAAACCGCATAATATAGAAAATTTCTGTCTTCTCTGGTACCCTTATCTGTAACTATTTTCTTCTATTGTTACGAAAATGTTTTCGTTTTTTATTAACTAAACATGTTAAATAATTATTTCCGTTGATGTAAAATGTTCAAATGTATAAAATTTTTCTGCATTCCTAGATATTTTGACGTATTGAAATTTCTTGACATAATTAGAGATGTCATCCAAAGCGATGGAACAAACGAAGTCAAAAACAATCGCAGGCTACTGACGCTGTTTCTGGAACCACCACTTCGAATTTTAAGTTAATGTTTCTTAAGCAGATATTACTTTTCGGCCTCAAGTAAGTATAAAAAATTAACGCCAATTCACGTATAACTTAATAACGGAAATTATATAGTTAAAAAGATTACAAACTTTTAAAATTGAGTAGCAAGGCGAACGTCTGTTCACCTTATGATGATATTTTTTTTGAGTCGATTGCTAAGCGACTAGCTATACAATTAGGAACATGTGAAATAACAACGATCATTACAGTTCCAATAACATTCTGAATATTTTGATATCTCACTAGATTATAATCGGATGTGTAATAAAAAGCAATATTTTCTTCTATTGCAATTGTTTATTTTTGAATACTAAATTAATTATATTATTTAAAATAATTAATGTGCACACTCTAGAGCAGAACAGTATTATAAAATTCACATTGGAAAAGTCCAAATTCGCACAAAACACAAATTTGTTTAGATATGCCGAAAACACATCAGACGTGTTCTAAAATAAGTTTCTTTACAGATAAAGCAACACAACTAGAAATGGCAAAAGCTTCCAAAAACGACTATATAATAAATACAAATCCACAACAGCCTACGATCTAAAAAGCTCAAATGCTAAAAATAAATAGTTTATGTATCGGCTCTTAGCTTGACTACATACTTAGGGATAAAATAACACAGCTATATATATATTTACAGATAAGGTTTCGTCACCAATTTTTTTACTTTAGGTTCTACGTTTTATGAATTCCATTCTAATACTGCTTAGACTGGTTGACTTTATGTTTATATGCATTGTATGTTTATCTATTTTAACTTATTTGCATTATTTCTAGGCATACATAGTCTCAATGGTTATTTCTTACTTCTGTGACCTATGTTTTGACTTACTGCCTACAATTTTGCTTAAGGTTATTTTGATTTGAGTAAGTCAACAAGCATTGTTGCTGATCCCAAGTGCAAAAAAGACAGGTTTGGATGATAGGCAGTAATACACATCCTCATAAAAACCTGAAAAACGCTAAAAAATCTCATTAAAAGAAGTATTTTAGTAATTAATATTCTATTCTATAAAAGAACCTAGATTTAATTAAAAAAGCCATTTACTAGAAAATCTGTTGAATTTACCGCCAATGGTAAATCTTCCTATTTATTGGTGTTAGGTTGGACACATGTGTGCAAGCCGTAGCAAGTGCATAGCCGAATGGCGTTTTTGTTTTACCGAAAGAGGTTCTTTCTTTTTGTCTTTGTTCCTAAATAAAATTCAGTTTAAACCTTTTTCTTTTCGCGTTTCATTGTGCCACTCTAATAGGTTATGGGCCCAGAACACAAGAGAAAGCAAAGGAAGTAAGGTATTTGTGAAATTAAAGACGGAGACGTTCTCCGCGTTCCCGCCAAATCTGTACATGTAAGTTGTTCGAGTAAAAATACCGCGAAAACAGGCTAAAACTATGAACCAGCAAATCATAATCCCATCACTGAAGCTTACTGGTGAAAATTGGGTAGTTTGGAAGTTTCAAACCTCTGTGATGCTAAGAGGAGAACGAGTTTACGACATACTGACAGGAGATATGTTAAAACTTACAAGTGGTGATGAAAATATAACGAAATGGGTAAGAAGCGATGCAAAACCACAAGAAATCATTTTTACAAGAGTAGAACAGGGACCAATGACTCATTTATTGTCGTGTGAAACTGCAAAGGATATGTGGGAAAAACTAAAATCAGTTTATGAAAAGGAGTCGGTGGTGAGTGTAAACCTACTTCAACAAAAGTTTTTCTCAATGAATTTTGGGGACGAAGCAGTTTCAACTTACGTAACACAGCTAGAAGAAACAAGAAGTAAATTAAAACAGGCAGGAGAAGATCTTTCTGATAAGATGCTGATGATCAAAATTCTGATGTCGCTACCTGACCGATATAAGCATTTTAGATCTGCGTGGGAGTCTGTACCAGCAGAAGACCAAACACTCGATGAGCTGACATCGAGGCTTCTCATTGAGGAAGAGAGAATAAAGTCCGCCAAGGAATGTACAGCCTTGACCAGTGGAGGAGACACATCTCAAAAGGGGAGTGGAACTGGAAGATTCAAATTTACCTGCAATTTTTGTCATAAACCGGG
This sequence comes from Limonius californicus, assembly GCA_014611495.1. Lineage (NCBI taxonomy): Eukaryota > Metazoa > Arthropoda > Insecta > Coleoptera > Elateridae > Limonius > Limonius californicus. The sequence continues at coordinate 10,825 of JABXWE010012837.1, forward strand.
TCATATGACCCGAAATTATTTGAAAAGGAAACATAATGCCCGAGGTAATCCTAGAAAAGAATTTATAAAATGCACTTTTTGCAAAAAGACCAATCACGTTTTTCAAAATTGTTGGTTGCGAAAGGATAAGGAAGAAAAAAAATCCGAAGCAAGTGAATCATCTGATACAAACGCCTTCATGGGAGCATCAAGTAAACTCAACACAGATTATTGGTGTATGGATTCAGGCGCAAGTGAACATATGTGCTGGGATAAAAACCTTTTCGAAGACATGGTTGAAGTAAACATTGACAGAAAAGTAAAAATACGAAACGGAATTATGTTAGATGTTAAAGGAAAAGGGAAAGTTTGCTTATGGACTTCAAACGGCGAAAAGCTTATAAAAACAACACTATCAGATATGCTCTACGTTTCTGACCTAAAGTTTAATTTGTTATCGGTAGGTTGCGTCCTGGACAAAGGTTTTCAAATGATTTCGGACAGCGAAAGATGCGAATTAGTGGACAACAAAGGTAGAGTTCGTGCAATTGCAAATAGACAAAATAAACTATGCAAAATGTTGTTTGTGACAGTGAATGACGGAACGCACTTCAAAAGGGGAAACTTTTCATGTGTTGCAAACGCACCGAAACCGGTACTTCAAATTGTACCTCGATAAATGACATTGACATTTCAGAATGTAACGCGGTCAAAATAGTTGAGCCCTTGAGTGTGTGGCATAATCGTTTGGCTCATCAAAATGTAAGACATGTGAAACAGATTCTGATAAGATACAGTATAAATTTTGTGGCCGACGAAGAAGATTTCGTGTGTGAAAATTGTCTTTCGGGAAAACAACACAGAAGGCCATTTCAAAGTAGCAACTCGAGAGCAACTAAAACCTTAGAATTGGTGCATGCAGATGTATGTGGTCCTATGGAAACTACGTCGTTACGATATTTTTTACTGCTTAAAGATGATTACTCATCATACAGGTATGTTTTCTTTATGAAAAACAAGTCTGAAGTAAAGAACATTTTAGAAAAATTTATTTCCTTGGCTGAACGAAAAACCAATAACAAAATGAAGGTTCTCAGAACAGACAATGGTCTGGAATTTATGAATGAAACCGTAAGAGAAACTTTAGAGAAACAAGGAATACGTCATCGAAGGTCAGTTGTGTATATTCCGCAACAAAACGCTAGAGCCTCAACAAATGAGGCAGGACGCTCCATGATACAAAGTATGAACAAAAGCTTTTGGGCAGAGGCAGGAAATACTACCACGTATGTTTTAAATCGTATAGGTACGAGCTCGGTGCCCAGCAGATCTCCATATGAATTATGGTACAATAAATGTGTAAACATGGATTATTTTTAAGTATTTGGGGCTCGAGTGTCAGTACACGTACTGAAGTGAGACTCGAAAAACCTAAGAGGAATATTCGTTGGTTACAGCGAGGAAGTAAAAGGATACAGAATATATTTTCCTGAAATAAATAAAGGAGAGATTGACAGAGACATAATATTCTTACCGGAAAAGCAATTTAAAGTCATGAATAAAAACAGTGACATAGAAAAAGAAGGTGAGACAGACAATGTCTATCAAGAGATAGTTGAAAAAAAAGGAAAACGAAAATATGACTGAAAATGAGATAGAAAATGAAATAAATCAAGAAGGGTCTGACCACAGTTTTTCGGAAGAAAAAAATCAAGAGGAAATCACACGTAGATATAATTTACGAAGAGAAACAAGAAGACCAATGAGATTGAACGACTATGAAGTTTTTTGGGATGCTGATCAAGCCACAAGTTTATTGACCATTTTCAAGGATGAAGAGCCTACAACGTATAACGAAGCTATGTCAAGTAATGAAGCAGAAAAGTGGAAAGAAGCGGTTGAGAGAGAAATTAACGCCTTAGAAGAAAACAAAACGTGGTTGTGTGTAGGTAAACCAAGTGAAAAAAATGTCATTGAGTGTAGGTGGGTGTTTAAAAGAAAGAGAGATGACAATAATAGTTTAGTGAAATATAAAGCACGCTTAGTGGCAAGAGGTTTTCAGCAAGTTGGTATATCTCTTTCAGACATTTATAGCTCTGTAGCTAAATTACCTTCAGCAAGATTTTTATTAGCAACAGGTAATAACGAAAAATTCTTGTACATCAGATTGATGTTTGTAGTGCCTTTTTGTATGGCGATATACAGGATGATGTATATATTTCACATCCAGGTTTTAATGAAAAAGAGTGCAACATCAAAAACCAATCTGAATAAACTTCAAGTCCTGCAGAATAAAGTATTACGTATTATAACCAAAGCAGAATGGTATATTAGAAATAGGCAGATCCACAGAGAGACAGACATTCCTACAGTGCAGCAGTTCATTACAAAAACCACCAAAAAATTTTATGACAGTATTAATCTGTGCGATGGCGCATCATATTACAACTTAGGTCAAAGATCACTGCACACTAGACTAAAAAGAAAACTACCAATAGACCTTCTGAACAGTGATAGTGAATAAATTAACATTCAAACGCAAAATACTCAAAGTGAATCAATTATACGTGTGTGGTGTATAGTCATATCTAAACAATAAGTTCCAAACACTGAACTAGTGATTAGTGATTTACAAGTCCAAAACTTATTAATTAACACTGCCATGAATAGCAGTCTCTGCTGAACTGGCATAATTGTATTAAAAAAAAAAATGAAAAAGAGAATACTATTTGTAAGCTAAGAAAGTTCTTATATGGGCTCAAAATGTCGCCTAAAAATTGGTACGAAAAGTTTCATGATGTAATGTTAGCAATGTCCTTCAAACGTTCAGAATATGAATACTGGTAACAGGTACATACAAAATTTATATTTTAATTTATGTAGATGATTTATTAATAGCAGGTACGAATGAAAAGGAAGTTAAATACATAAAAGACATTTTGAATGAAAATTTTAAAATGAAGGATTTAGGTCCAGTAAAATATTCCTTAGGGATGGTAATCTCTCAAGATGTTAAAAGGGGAGTGCTATCAACAAACCAAACAAATTGCCTAAAAAATGTTTTATCAAAATTTAACATGCAAAACTGTAAGCCTTCTAAAACCCCTATGGACATTAATGTTAAACATAATATCCTAAAAACAGATAAATCTGAGAATCCTGAAATGGAGAAAAATTGTAGAATGTTCTAGACCAGATTTATGCATTTCCGTAAGTATTTTAAGTATGTATCAATCCTGTGCCTGCCAAAAATTATGGCAGGTGTTGAAAAGAGTTTTAAGATACATTCAAGGAACTTTAAATTTAAGCTTAATTTTTGGTCAAATACAAGCAAAAATGACGTTGAAGGTTTTGCAGATGCGGACTGGGCCCGTGATAGAGTAGACCGAAAATCAACTTCAGGATATGTTTTTAAAATTTTTGGTTCCACTGCTTCGTGGGCATCCCGGGAACAATCAACTGTCGCTCTGTCATCGACTGAGGCGGAGTATGTCGCTCTAAGTATGGCAGTAAGTGAAGCATGTTGGCTTCGATACTTGCGAAAAGATTTTAAAATTGTAGAAAATTTTGTGTGTGTAATTTTGTATGAAGATAATCAATCGGCTATTAAAGTCAGCAAGAATCCCGAGTTCCACACTCGCTTAAAACATGTAGACATAAAATTCCACTGCATAAGAGAAAAAATTAAGTCTGGAATAATAACGATTGAATATCTAAGCTCAGATAGGCAATTAGCCGATGTTTCTACCTAACCATTAGGTTGTATTTTATTTCAGAATTTTTGTCAAGATTTAGGACTTGAATCGAATTGTTTTGTGATTTACCATTGAGGGGGTGTGTTGAATTTACGGCTAATGGTAAATCTTCCTTTTTATTACTGTTAGATTGGACACATGTGTGCAAGCCGTAGGAGGTGTACAGTCGAATCGCGTTTTTGTTTTACCGAAAGAGGTTCTTTCTTTTTGTCTTTGTTCCTAAATAAAATTCAGTTTAAACCTTTTTCTTTTCGCTTTTCATTGTGCCACTCTAATAAGAACAAATATTTAAAAAACAATATAAAGTGAACAATTTATTTATAAACTAATATACATTCAAATGAGGCAGCTTACTTAAATGTATACAACCCTGTCAAAAATGAGCAAATGCTCAAGCCAATATATGTAACCCATAATTCATCCACTAAAACCACGTCATCAAAACCACTACATATCCGCGCAAATTCTGATCAAAGGGCCCACAAATAATGATTTTATTTTGCTATTGACGTTGTCCTTGGCCTCTTAGGCGTCAAGGATCCTTTGAGCTGCGCAGTTAATATTCTATTGTCTATCTAGGGGAATATAGCTTCATCAGCCAATTATTGCATAATTCATAAGTAATTTTTCTGGCTGCTGTTCCACGGAAGTGAAAGACTGAATGGTGCATTAATTACGCGAAAGAAGAAATAATAGAGAGAAGAACTCCGAGGCAGGTCTTTTCCATCAAAACTCGATTATTAACAAGCTTATTTAAAACTTGGATGTACATGACGAAAAATTTGCGTACGGCTTGATTTTTGATTTTAAATATTTTACGAATTTCCGGGGAAGAAGGATAAATTATAGACGCACCCACGAGGTTTGCAAACGGCTGACGCGAATAAGGTAGCTATTATTCAGATGTGAGTATTTAAATCTAACCGCTCGCGCTAAGAACGAGAAGAGACAAATTAGCTGTGGTTTAATAAAAGTTGCAAATGGAACTGACTACCGCAGTCGGTGATGTAGTAATTTTTTGCTTTAAACGCTCTCTTTATATTTAAAATTCCATTCCTTTGTATAACACACAAAAAATGCGATTGTTATCCAAAACGAGGTAGTTTAATTATATTTGTTCTCTGCAACAAGCAATAATGTGCGTTGTACCTGATATTCCAGCAAACCGAGCTACGGATTATAGAACAAAGAGCTTTTTTTTTTCGTTTCGTTATTATTTCAATCCTGTGTACTTACAAACTGATACATCTTTTTCAACAAAGTTAGATAAGCATAGAGGAAAACAGATATTCTGATTTTACTTTAATCTACATTTCGCCATAAATGTTGCTGAATTTTCAACACTAGTCTCATACGTAGCTTTTTAGGCTTTTAGTTTTAAGGCTATTATTAGATTTTCCTGCTTTTAATTAACACAATTTTACTGGCAGCTAGAAATTATTGATTGCGTTCAGAATGTCAGATAAATAATTAATAAAAACGTACCTCGTACCTACTTGCACTTCAACCATGTTTCTGATAGTACATAGTACAGATTCCTCTAAACAATAAATATAATTAGAAATAGCAAAAACAGAACAATTAAAACAATTTAAAAACAATAGTTGTATAGGAATTTTTTTAGTGCAGTATATAATAAGTACAAAAGATTTAAACTCACACATATTTCCTGCCTAAGCTAAAAGACCCATTGTATAACTTTTCCACGTTCTAACCACCGAAATTCCCAATAAAACAATAGTACTGAATGGTCAGCATCCATATCATCGCACATTGAAGAACGTAGTCTTACCCTAAAAAGCCAGGTTTTTATATAATTTACAATAGAAACTACAATTAAAATCATCAAATAAAGTCCTGGGTTGATTTTCTTCGAAGCGAGTGATTCCTTGGGTATCATGCAATGGTGCCAAGTTCCATTTGGACCATTATATTTTTCTGCCATCGCCGGTGCCCCATCAGTAAAAACACCAACACAGTTTTTCCACCCCAGACCAGAGTTTGCTATACCGTGTGCTGACAATTGTAGTCATCTGACCAAATACGAGTAGTTAACAAACCGCTTTAAGTTACACCTGCAGATTTATCGTTGGAAGAAGAGGAGTAATTTATCGATTACAGAAAAGAAGATACAATATTTGTCGACAGCCATTGCCGAGTCCTGGATTAACTCGCAAGAGGAATTTCCAGCGTTTCAAAGCAGCTATGCAGATTATATTGCCATTTCCTATATCTTATCTTTGTGAAGTTGATTTCTTATCAGTAGCTTATATAAAATCGAAATACAGAAATCGGCTAAACGTCGAACGTGAACTAAGGGTAGCGATTATTCATTTAGAACCAAACTTGGACAAGTTATACAGTTCAAAACAAGTGTATTTAAGTCATTGGACAGTTTAAGCATTTTGCTATTGCCGACTTTACTCAGTTAATTTGTATTTTCATCATGTGAATTTGATTTATTAATATTTTTTTGTTGGCGTATGTTTTAAACGTTTGTCCTGTGTTTGTATTGTCTTTTATTAATTAGTTTCTTGTATAAGATTGAAATCTTTTATATATTATAGGTATTTTCCACGGCTTCTTATAATATAGAATCATTTCTAGTTAAATGTCGCATACTTACAGTAATTGCTGTATTGCATCATGATATAGCTAAATTCTTAGAAAATTTTGGAGTCTCATGCAATCGAGTTTTAAGAAGGCAATGATTTGCTAATTTATGTGTGTGGCACGATACACTACTCTGATATAAAACTATAGTTTACATTAATAATACCTTATTTTTATGGAACCCCTTCAAAATAACCCACAAAAACAGCCCATACCAAAAATAGTACGGAGAAAATAGCCCATGCCAAATTAGCCCTTTCAAAAACTAAAATATCTTATAACAATAAAATTCCAACTTTTGAATATTAATCGAAATTGCGAAAAAAGGTACATACATTGGAAACATATAAGCGCATTTCAGTCATATTATACTATATATTATAGGCAAGACGGTTGCACGTAAGGGTTCCTACAGGTAGATAATATGAAAATATAGTTCAATTGCCGTTATTTAATGTTATTTAAGTTTGCAAAATGCTCAAATAGCAAAGCAATAACATTATCTTATAAACCCTAATTATAACGATAACACCCTTAAAGCTCCAGCTGGGCTATCAGCGCAGGGCCACATAAAAAACCATATTCATCAGTTCACTAAATCCATTGAAAAATGGCAGAGAAATCGATAGTACACAAAAGACGAAGACGATACATCAGAAGTAATTCACAATCACAGCAATTCGTCCTTACTCTAATTAAGAAGAAAAATCCTATAAAAACACTATAGCACATAGAACATCTTGTTACAGGCAATTGCTAAATCAGTTCATTCATCGGGTCGCCTATGAATTGGATAAAAATCGTTTAAATTCTTATCAAAAACATATCGCTGGACTTATAAATAAGCGACTCGTCCCTTTAGCGTGCCACGAAAGGGTTCTTCATCAAGCCGATATAACCCCACCTCTTAAGAGGGCGGCATACAGTACCGTAGTAAACAAGATAAAGTCAATCTATTTGCAAACCACCTTCAAAGAGCATTTTGCTTACAAAGGATCAAGTGAATAAGCAATTTGTGGTAAAGACTAATTGTCACATACTCACAAACATACCTCAAGTAGTTGATCCAGAGCCCATTGAATTCACCTCTCCAAATAAAATAGTGACCTTCATTAGAAATTTTCCAACAGAGCAATGTAAATTTGGGAGTAGAAGTGCTCTCGCTTTGATACTCCATAAACATATTAAATTTACATTAAACATTTCTGGTTAACAACAAAGACCCTGTTAACTCTGTTGATAGATCTGGGATTTATCGTTTAAATTGTAACAATTGTACTTGTTTATATATTGGTCAGACAGGTAGAGCTATTAAAACTAGGGTCAGAGAACACAGTAACTTGGCCAAAAATAATGGTATTAATTTAGATATTAATCTTATAAATAAATCGGCCTTTGCCTTCCACCTCATTGAATCCAATCATAGGTTTAACCCGTTGACTGATGTTACAGTTCTTCATCTTTGTGATAAATTTCTCAAAATGAACTTTTTAGAAATGTTAGAAATAAGGAAGGCGATAGCTGATAACCGAGACAACCCTAACAATGTTCTTAATGATATTCAATTTAACCTAATTAATAATAACTATATTTTTAATAATATCGTGTTTAGCTAGTTGGTTGTTTTTTCGGTTGTTAGATGGCGCTTTGCTTGTTTGTAGGTAGGTTTGATTCTTGGGATTAGTTCCCTTTTTGATGTTGCATATGTTTTGGGGTAGATGGAGTTGTGTTTTGTTGTTTTTTCGTTTAAAAAGAGAAATTTTGTCATTTGCCAATTCGTTGCCGTCCATTTTGTTTGCTTTTCGAGTGGATGTAGTCGGTTTTAGTTCGAGGGTGTTTCTTCCCCCTTTTTTGATGAGATTGTTAGCTTTTGGCCGATTGGCCTTTAGCTACTTGAATTTTAAATTCAAAGCTGCTTATTTTGTCATGTTTTGATATTGATTGATTCAATTTTTGGTTTCTTTCACAAGACGATGTTTAATTTTCAAGATTTGTGTTTTTTTGTAACTTTTGCCCGAATGGCCTTTTTGAGTTTGTAACTGCAGTTTACTGTTTTTTCCTGATGCTGTGTTAATTTTTTTTAATTTTGCCAAGGTAATGTATTGTTTTATTTTATGCTTTGTAAGCTGATTTTTGGTTGTTTTCTTGATCTAGATAATTTTACGATCTGAAGATGCAGTTGTACTGCGAAAGCGCTCATCTTAATCTAATGGTTTAATTTACAATATATATTTCGGGATGACAAGGTGTTTTATTTATTATCAATTCCACCCCATTAAGAGTAATGGACATCAATCGGATGATTAAACATGTGTTAAGATAAATATAACCAATTATTTATTGCTGTTTATGAATCAGCGTTGTGTTTTTAGTTATCTTACCTGTGGATAGAAAGTGAATTTTAATTAAATACCCATCAAATCTAGTATTAACATGGGAATTCAACAACAATCGTGGATCGGTTTCATGTGTTTCTCTAAATTTTTCTGTTTTTAATATCGAATGGTGTTTATAAATCTCATAATGTGGTAAAATGTAAAAGGTTTACAATTGGAAGAAAAGTTTAATATCTTTTAATTAATTTTACCTCGATAGAACTTATAATTAAACTTCGCCGGTAATTATTAAAATATTTTAATATCGACTTAAACATGTTTCATAATCTGCTTTCATACTAAAAGTTATAATTTTAACAAATACTGCGGTTCATGAATATCGCATTTTTTAACTTTTACATCGAGAAAAATGATAAATAAAAGGTTTGCTACTTACCTTTGAGAACTTATACAGCGATGAGATTAACAATTGTTCAAGAATTCTACGATCAAACTACAAGTGTGCCTTCAACATTTTTGAAGAACAAGCAAGGCGAATGGCACCAACGGCTGAAGCATTAGAGCAAGTACTACAGTATCAAGATTGACTCATGCAGAGAATGTGTCGATTGTTTAAACTTTTATAATTCGTTTCTTCGAAGCCTCTCTATTGCTCTCTGTCTTACGTTCATCATATCGGACATTCTCGTGGCTTCATGAGAAGTTCCGATTTGTCTCGAACATTCTGAAACATCTGCATGACCGCGACGCAAGCGTGTATAAATGCTGCACTTCGTTCAATCCCAGCCAGAGTCGATCCTTCTATCGTGAATGTGTATGTTGTAATTTGCGTGTTAACTGCAATTCACGGTATTCGAGTAGCAGTAGATTTATGGGTGTAAGCAAGCATTAGACGATAGTGAAGCATCAACAAGTGCCCAGACGAGCGTCGTTCCGAAGATAAAATCAAGAAAATATTCTCAAGAATACTTAAATTTTGGATTTACCAGTACTGAAGTAAATGAAGAAGAAAGGCCCCTCAGTGTCATTTGCTCAAACATTTCGGCACCAGACAGCATAAAACCTAATAAACTTAAGTAACATTAATTGAAAACGCTTCATAGTGAGTACGTTAACAAACCCGACAATTCCTCGAATTAAAATTAAGATCATATAAAAAGGAAAAACCAGTTTTTAAAAAAACTTTATTTGTGAATGAAAGAGCTTCACTTGCCTCTTACAAAATTTCATATAAAATAGCCAGATGTAAAAAGCCTTACACCATTGGTGAAGAGCTTATTCTGCCAGCTGCAATTGAGATTGTGGTAACTATGTTTGGAGATAATTTTCCCAAACAATTGCAGTCCATACCTCTAGCAAATGATACTGTTGCCAGTCGAATTGGTGATATAGCGGAAGACGTACAGCATTAGCTTCTCGGGAAGTTGCGGGACAAAATGTTTTCTATTCAGCTTGATGAGCAGATAGCAATAAATGGGCGGCCACGAATTGGGCACCGCTTACCTGGGTTTTAAAGACACCACCCGAATTGGGCACGAGACCACGGATTACATATTTTGTATACAACTGGACTGGGCACTTTAAGTAAAACGAGGATTAAGTTGTATGTTGTTTTATTAAACCCAAAAATCTATTTACACTTACAAAGAAAGCATTTCAACATTCGTCAAAGAACTTAAAAACTAGGAGTACAATAATAAGTAATGGCAATATATGTATAATTTACTGTTTATAAAAATATCCCAGACATTTAGCATAGTGCAGCCTACCTATACTGATTAAGTTTAGTTTTTAAAATTTCGTACCGACGTCTTGTTTCGGGATCGTTAATTCTAAGGGTTTCGTTAACACTTTGTAACTTAATGTACGTATCAGTTTGAAATTCAAGTAAGACGTTAATAAATACAAACAATGACGGGTGCGTTTTATAAAAATTACTATTAAACTTGGGATGAAACGATTCACAGACATTTGTAGTTCTTTCCATGCTAGCATTAAAACTTGACCATAGTTCTGGAGGGAACAAACTATCACTGCCTATACAGGGTGTATCACAAATAATGGGCCAGAGTTTAGTCATAGATCCTTTAGGTAAAAATAAACCGATTAAACCTAATATACCTTAGGCAGAAAGTCCTTCCTTAAGAAGTTATAGGGCCTTAAAGTTCATTTTTTTATTCTTTCTTTTTATTGTAATTTCCACAAATCTAAAGATATTGCTTTGAAATTTGGTACACATACTAACCATTATATAGTACAGCCACAGAATTATTTCCATTAACCAGACTTGTCCGTCAGAGGCACTTAACCTACCACTGAAATTTTATTTTAACTCTAACTTTGTTATTAGTGGAACATTTTAAAATTTTAGGTTATTTTCTGAAAGAGAATTAAAAATTACAAAAATAAGGTACTCTTAGTTCATACGCGTAAAGGCAACCGTTTGCCTTAAAATGCTTGTCCCAAGTTTTGGGTTGCTGTTACGACGTGCAATTATCAGGTAGCCATGATCGCAAAAACAATGGGTAGTGCTTGTGACCTACAATAAAGAACAATGCTAAGTGGTGTTATAGAAATTGGATTTTCAATTTCTTTTTTGTGTTTACGAAAATGCAGCGACGTTCGTTACGTCGAAGCTTTACGTAAACAAAGCAGAAATTAAAAATATCGTGTCTATAACACCAAAGTATTTAATTGACTTATCATTGTTCTTTACTGAAGGTCACAAGCACTACCCATGGTTTTTGCGATAATGGCTACCTGATAATTGCACGTCGTAACGGCAACCCAAAACTTGGGACAAGCATTTTAAGGCAAACGGTTGCCTTTACTCATGAACTGCCGAAGAAGAAATCTTCATAGACTTCACGGCAAGTGGCAAAATCAAATGACAATTTAGTAATACCAAAGAATATAGATCTATATTCTTTGGTAATACATTACTCTTTGTATTTTGAGCAGACGTGGATAATGAGTTTTCTCGGAGCCGGACATTAGGGCGCCGCCGTTAGGGCGCGTGGACGCTAGGGCGCGGACCGTTAGGGCGCGTGGACATTAGGGCGCCGACCGTTAGGGAGCCGACCGCTAGGGCGCCGACCGTTAGGGCGCCGACCGTTAGGGCGCCGACCGTTAGGGCGCGTGGACATTAGGGCGCGGATGCACAATAAAATGGCTTAAATATTCGCTTAATATGCAGTTTAAATGAAATATATGCAATATACACAAATTGCATATTAAAAAATTAACACTCCTAAAAACTATAGATATTAAAAAAGAGACGTTTAAACATTAATAGTTTATTTCCTAAATAAATAGCAGTGTAGAATAG
>JABXWE010012838.1:0-12115 GCA_014611495.1 Limonius californicus
AAGCTGCTGGCCGGATTTAGCACATGCGAGGCTGATCCTTTGCTACTGGGTATGAAATGAATTATATTGCGAGCAGGTGTTCTTCTTTGCCTTTTAGGCTCTACAGTAGACCATCGGTGGCCATTTTTACCTTTTATTGATGTCTTGTCAAGAATTATGATATTCTTCAGCACATCGGCAACCACAGCTAAAGGCATATTATCATCTGATGCGTCCTCACTATCAGAAATAGGCATTACATGGTGTGCTGGTTGTTCCTGCCCAAAAATAGATTGACAAGCATCATCATCATCACCATCATCGGAGCTAATACTTTCATCATATGAATCAATCTCTTCCCTTTCAACAACATCATCTTCTGTTTCGCTGCCAGACATTTGTACTTCATCCACATCAGAAACTTCCCCATTCATAATTTTTCTCACTATGCCTGATAGTTCGGCTTGCGTCAAAGGTCTTTTTCTGTCTGAGGACATGGCTAATTATCGTTTCAATATATACAAAGTCACAAATAATACTAATCGACAGGAACACAAACACTAAACACTCGTAGGACGGTAAAATGTAAATGTAACGGAAACACTAAACATTCGTAAAATTTACGACGTTTATTTAAGATATATAGGACACGTTACTCGGATCGACAAACGCTGATAACTGTAGCCTAACTGCAGTACAGAATGAAGATAGTGGGAGTCCCACGGCGATTGGTCACGTGCAAATAGCCGAATTTGCAGAATCGCCAGGGCTCGGTCGTAAATTTTACGAATGTTTAGTGTTCTAGGGTTAATGATAACGTTTGGTTGAAGGAAATTTCTGGTCCCAATTTCATGCAGTATCAACATGCGTTGTAGAAGACGGTATTGCTGCAGAAAATAATAACGATGACGAAAATAAAAAAATGTGGACCCCCGAAACGGTACTATATTTAATAGAAGAAGTAAAAACTCGTAACGATGAGTTTGATAAGACAGTTAAAAGATTTGTTTGGGTCAAAATAGCTGAAAAGATGACAAAAGAATTTCACAAGCAGATAACCTGGAAGCATTGCGATACCAAATGGAAGGCGCACTAAAACGAACATATAAACCTGTGTTAGAGCACAATAATACGACAGGAAAGAACAGGCGACAGTGGGAATATTTTGCAGTTATGCACGATATTATGTTTACTAAACCAGATATAAATCCGGAAGCTACATGCAGCAGTTACTCCGGTTTAGTAGTTTCGAAAAGAGTATGTGCAACGCCAACAAGTTCACACTCATCTGAAAATGGAGACACTGATCAAGAAAACAGATTTTCAATTAAACGCAAACATAGAGTAAATGCTGCTGAACTAAGACATCAGGAAAAAATGGCAAGACAAGATAAATTTCTTGAACTGTTTGAAAAGCTCATCGACAAAATTTAATTTTCAATGGAATCTATGCATATTATTAAATTTTTACGTTTTGTAATTCAAGTTCATTATGGTGTTGGGTGCATTTAGTTATTAAAGAATTCAGTTTAGTTGCTATTTAATACTATTATTTTTAAAACAATAAAACACTTTGAAATGTATTTTATTTATAACTTTTAAATTTATTAAACTACATCACCATTTCTTATAATTATGGGTAATATATTCATAATATCTGTTTGCTTCCTGACTGCAATATTATTTTCATGTTCATTGTTAAAAGGTTGATCTAGAGGAGCATTTGTTCTTTCTTCTTGAATTTCTTGATGAATATCTATTAGATCATCTATTTCCTCACCGGATAAAATACATATATTATGTAAGATGCAGGTGGCCACTATAATCAATGAAATAAAATCTAGCCTAACAGTTTCTAACAATTTTAATCTTCTAAAGCGACCTTTTAAGAATGCAAACGCGTTTTCAATTGCAGATCTTGATTTATTTAATACTAAATTAAAATTTCTTTGTCTCCTAGTTAGATTTCCATAATCTTTAAAATCAACTAGCAGGTATGGAGATAATGTATAAGGTAAATCACCGATTAAATGAGTGTTATTTGGAAAGGTTATATTATTGCTTTTTATACGTTTATAGAGATCTGATCTTTTGAACAACGTATAATCATGAACGGGGCCTGGTAGCCCACAGAAAACATCAATGAATAACTTGTTATGATCGCACACTCCTTGAAGTAACACTGAATGGTAACCTTTTCGATTTATATAACAATTGTGATCATGCTTAGGAGCATTGATTCGAATATGACTACCATCGATGGCTCCAATAACACCTAAAATAACATCAACAATATTGCAGTAGGAGAAAATAGTGTATCTTGTAGTAAACATTTACCTGGCATTTTGTGGGGCTTTTCAAAACTACTTGCTATAAATTGAGCTCGATTCTGTGATGGCCAGCAAATAATATTAAATTTGTTGTTAATTTTTATTAGTAATGTGCACATTCGGTACAATACCGATGAACATGTAGATTTGCTAATACCAAATCTATTGGCTACAGACCTATAAATACAGTTTAATCAATTTATTACACTATATGCCATTTGATTGATGAACATTAATCATACCTAAAACTTTCAAGATTGGCCAAGTACCACACCATAATCATTGCTGCTTTATCTAGTGGGATTTCAGGGTGGCCCGGTGTTATATTTTTTCTATTTACAGTACTTAATTTACGTAATATGTCTTCAAATGCCTCTGTACTTAAACGAAAATGCAGTTTAAATTGGTGATTGGTCATTGCCGATACAATTTCTTCACTATAATTTTCTACTTTCGCAGATTTTCCATCATTCTCCTCGTCATCACTACTATCCCAAAATATTTCATTTGCAAAATTGCAAATTAGGGCCATTGTTTTATGATAATGATTCATCTTTACTTTCAAACATTCAATTTGGAGGTTATGTTTACAAATTTTACGACTCTCATCGTTCGAATACGTATGTCAAAAGCACTCTGTTACATCTGATGTCACGTGATCATACTCCGTACGCGTTGTACTCCAGCTCCGTAATTAAAAACCGAACGCACCATTTGTATGTCAACCTTCCATTCTTTACATCTTCAACAGCTTTTTTTAATAGCACCGTGTCGTAATTTCGATGTGGCTGCCTAACAGACTTTATGTAATTGCGAGGCATGTTGTTCTGATTTTCCACATTTAACCTACAAATTTGCATGCTTTTATTTAAAATTTAATTGTTCACTTCTAACGAAATATACGTAATTGATCAATATACTTACGTCATCAGGACATTCAAAGTTATCAATGAGAAAAAAATTGTACCACAATTATTAACATAAACTGTGTTACAATAGAAGTTTTTATGCTTACAATCACTCTGCAAATGACTGGTAACAACAATTACCATCAATTTTCGAAAGGTTTCGCAAAAGTAACTAAAACGATAGAGCTACTAACATAAAATTTGAAATTTTCGCGCCTTGATGGTATGATTACCTGAATTTTATTCATTAAACCAGTGACAACCAAAAGTTTGAACGTTTTCCGATATTTTGTTCTGTTTTACCACGACCTTCTCATTTACCCCATTTTACGGTACTCGTTCTGTTCCATCTGGGAATGTAGGCAGGAGCTAGACTCGTCGGTAAAAAGTACAGTACTCTATTGCGCCAAAGTCCAATTCAAGTGTTCGCGAGCATATTGGAGTCTAGCTACTCGGTGACGTCGGAGTAGTTTTGGTCCAGCTGCTGGTCTACACGCTTTCAAACTTCTTGCAACCTTCGGCGAACTGTCCATACACTTACATCTGTACCACGAACTTCTCTAAGTTGATTTCTGGTCTCCACTGAAGTCAAATGACGATTGCGAATAGTATTAAGAACGAGAAATCGGTCATCGTTGGCAGTAGTTTTTCGTTTCCTGCCACATCCCGACCTCCGTGTATTTCTACCGGTCTCTCTAAATCGTTCAAGTACTCTTTGGACGGTAGAACGGCTGACATTAAGTACTCTGGCCACATATCGCTGGCTTCGTCCATCGTCCACAAGAGCTACAACTTTTGCACAATCTTCAGCACTTAAAACCATAATGAACACAAAATCTTCAGTGGGAATGACAGTAAATCTCAAACAAATAATACACAAACAGTTGAAAAAGATAAGCACTTTGATTCTCTAAGCATCAAGTCGGATGGTGAAAACACACACATTGATATTTCATTTTCGTTGATTATTGTTCATAAAATAAACTGATAAGTACCATATGCTGTCTTTTTCTATACCCTGATAGTCTCTTTAATCGAAAAAGAATAAAAAGCTTTATTCTAAAGTGCTACAGCAACGATGCTATTATCACAAGTAAAAAAAAGTAGGTGGCCCGTTCTTTTTGCACCTGAGTGTATATTTCATGACAAATCTAGCTTTTGATCTTCCTACATTCATCCATCTTGATTTGAATTCGGACTTAAAGTGGCATATTTTGCTATTTAGGTCCTTTATATACTTTTCAGGACACTTTGTCATTTCTTGAATATGCTTTGTTAAATAAATGAATTGATCTTCGATTTTATTTTGTCCAGAACTTCTTAAAATATCGAAAAGTTCTTTTCGTGTTATAAACATATTGTCAGAACTCGTTCTTGAAACCAAGAAAAATAATAATTAATAAAATTCACCCACTTCAAAGAAGACCGCCATATTGTTAGCTATTAAAACAAAAATCGCAAAATATTAAAATGTGCCCCAATTGTACCATAACTACATATTTTAACCATGCAAACAAAAGTGCTCGATATTGCTCGATACATAACTAAAAGTTTACCTATTTCTACGAACACACTGTTTTCCAGAAAATTTTACAATGATGACTTCTAAACATTTTTATTTACAATCTGTCAAGTAAGAGCGTGGTCGGGTTAATTTATAAAAAAAATATATTTATCAAAATTTCCAACACATATATGCATTGCACTCAGTCAGAACAAAGATTTAGAATTAGGTTAATAATGCGTCCAGTCACCACCGACGTCAATAATTGCTTGGCATCTCCGAGGCATGCTTTTGATCAAATTGACGGCGTATTCTAGTGGCAAGGTCCTCCAAATCCGACGAATCTCGCGAGATAACTACTTCAAAGTATATGTGCGTTTTCCACGAAGCTTATGCTTACTGTATGCCCACACATTTTTGATGGGATTTGCATCCGGCGACTGCGACGGCCAATCCAGTGTAACGATGCCAGATTGCGTTTTTCACTCGGTACAGAGTTTGCTGCGGTGTTTGGGATCGTTGTCATCTTGCAGAATCCAGTCCTCATTTTTATCGATGAACCAACGTTTAGCAGACGGTATCAAAGCCTTTTGTAGATTTCCCGCATTTTCTGGGCATTCAGGTTGGAGGTAAACAGGTGCAAAGTGCCGAACCCCTGCTCTGAGAAGCAGCCCCAAAGATGCACCTTTACTCCGTGTTTAACGGTCCGCTGGACAAGCCTATTGGTGGAGGTTGACCAGGATCGCATCAGGATACAACGTGCCCATGTAGAACATTCGTCGGTAAAAATGGCGTTGCTAAAATCTCGGTCGATGTGCTCGCGCGCCCAAGCGAATCGCTTCCTCACAAGTGTTTCGGTTAACAGAGATTTCTTCACTGTCGCGCTCCATTTCAGGTCATGATCAGGGAGACGTGTTCGGATAGTTTCGCACGATATATCTAAACCTTTTTGCTTCAATTTTGCTTGTCCTTGACGCAGTGTTAAATCAGGAATCCGTGAAAACAAATTCAATATTTTTTTAACGTCTTTTTGGTTCAATTTGCCTACTGAGCCACGTTCCGGTAAATCATCGACATTATGTGCCACATTGTATCGCCCCACCCACTTCTGTACGAATGATTTCGACTTTCCCATGTATTTAGCAGCCGCTAGTTGCGACATTTTTGGACCTTTCGGGTGGGTGCAAAGGAACACAGCCTCGTAGCGCCACCCGTATTTGGCACTCATAGTGCTTAACGTGTTTCTCCTACAAAAGATCAACCAGAACTGAATTTTTCTTGACAGTGCATCAAGGACAAAGGTTCCCTCTATCGACTCGCGAACGATTTAGGGCGATACCTTTTAACGGCTGTGAGTAAGGCCGACCACGCTCTTACTTGACAGACTAAAAGTGTTTCTACTTTTTCACAAAATAAAAATTACTGAAAATATAATACATACCTGAGGTTGACGGTTCCATCACAAAAAAAGTAAAATTTAGAACGATTTACAAAACAAAACACAGTCTTCAAAATTCACTCAACAAATTGTCTTAATTACAACGCCACACGCGGTCTCCACAACTTATTGTTCTCGACTTCGGCAAGGGGCAGAAAGGGGGTTGTCGGTCCCGAGACATGCGCAGTTTTATGCGCCCAAGTGTTGGCTACATTAGTGTCATTAAAGCAAATGTATTCACTGCACTTTAATTTTTGAATTAATATCAGTTTTTATGGTCACTGATCCCACTGTGGCGTCGTGATAATCTTGAGAATTTTTCTTTGCTAAAAAAGTCAATTCCGCGCTAGCAACGAATCCATTCTTGCTTCCTGCATGAACTAACATAAACCGCGGACCTCGCGACGTTGGAGCTTTTAATCCGGTGGACAACCCTCGAACCAAGCATCCCTGTGCGATTCCACTGTGGTCTCTGTCCATTCTTTATTGACGGTATGACCAATATGATCCACGATTCATCGAGATAACCAATATTGAAATTCTCCCGACGGTAATTCCGTATCGCACGAAGATATCTGTGTCTCCACTCAATAATTTCGGGTTTCTCAATCAACATTGCACGCCTTTTCCTGTTGTGGTACATAAATCCCATGTCCTTTAGCAATCTATACAGCGTCGTCTTAGAGAAATCTGACACATCGGGATCAGCGTTGATACTGTCTAAAATAGCGTTTAGCGTAGGAGGTATATTTTGAACAAAAAAACTATGCACCTTTGTTCGAATTATACCTTGTCTCGTTTCGTTGTATTTGTTCGAACGGGAGCTCGAAATAAGTTCACCTTTTGCATGTTTTTTCGGTTGTTCAATCCCAGTGGCCGAAGTGGATGCCTTGCGCACTGTGAATAATGTTCTTTGTGATACACCTGCCATTTCCGACACTTTTTTTGTAATGTAATTAACAGATTCATCTTCTACCCTATTGTATAAATTATAATTCAGCACGTTTACTAATAACTGTTTTTGGGAAATCCAGGCCCCATACAGTCTCTTGAGTGATAACCTTCCTCTCCACCTTTGAAATAGATATTCGAATGTGGCACGTTGTAGCTTTACGTATAGTGTCCAACGTTACCACACTTAAAACATTTATTGGTGTTACCACTTTTCGGTTCATCTCTACTTGAAGCACTGTCGACTGTAGTGGAACTACTCTGCTGACTTGTCCCGTCTTTCTCACTACTCCTCTCTACTGGTAAGTGAGTTCATTACCGCGAGTACATTCCCCAAGCTTGTAAATCCTCGCATTAGTGCTTGGGCCTAAATTATTAGGTTATCGAATAAATCAATCACGTATAAAATCAAGTCGTTCTCGGGAAGGTTCAGCTTGTTCCCCAGTAGTAATTTATCGTGGTAATAAGAAGGGAATAGTAGGGAAAGTATTTAGTGTGACGTAGTTAGACCTGTTAGCAACCACTTTGCGATCCAAACAACTTGCATGGTAACGGGCTTGCAAGTGTGACAGTCAATTCTGAGCTTTATTTACAGAGTTCATTAAGGAGTCGTTTAAGGTTTACGAACATTGAACTTCTGTTTTTTTTTGTGCATTAAAAATGATGTGTTTTGCGCCAGATTGCAAGCACTATAATGAGAAACATACGTGCAATGTTTTTATGTTTCCAAAGGATCCAGCGGAAAGGCGACGGTGGATAAAACTTATAAGGTAAAAACTAGGTTATGTTGATACTTTTTTAAATATCAGATTTTTAAGTTTTGAGGACGTTACTCAGTATTTTTGTAACTTTTTGCATTTAGGAGAGCAGACAGAGAACCCAATAATGGTTCGAGATTGTGCAGTTGCCATTTTAAAGATGGGTTAAAGAACAACGGGCCAACAATATTCGAGCATAATGTAACCCGAAGACTAGAGTTTGCTTCTCCACCTGGCAAAAAAAAGCAAAGTAAGTTGTAAGTCGGTTATGTAAAATACAATTTACTAAAGTCACGTTTTGTGCCACAGAAGAACTAATAAGGTGCTTGTTCAGGAAGCAGTTCGATTAGAAGACGTAGAAGTTCTGTCATCCGCAAGTAGTGCTGTAAAAGATCAGCCATCGTCATCATCCTCGACAAGTAGTGTACCAGCGGAAGCCGAGAATATGTTGCTGCAGAAAGAATTGAACGATGTAACAAAAAGATTGCAGAAGTTAGAAACTACTTTTTTTTTAAACATATAGAAAATAAAGAAGATCTAGTTGTGTAATATACTGGATTGCCAAATAAAACTATTTTTTAAGCCTTTTTTATTTGTTGGAGAACATTGAAAAAAAATTACTACCTAGGTTGGAACGTAGATCGTGTCAGCCAAGAAGATCAACTGTTTCTGACTTTATACAAACTGCGGCAAAACCCTCCACACAAAGACTTGGCTCTACGATTCAATTGTTGTACAGCGACAATTACTAACATTTTTGTTACCTGGTTACATTTACTGCATGAAGTTATATTTTGCAAGTTAATGTCGTCTGTCCCATCAAGAATCAATAATCAAGCTTGTTTGCCGAACTGTTTTTCGTTTTTTCCTAACACGAGGATGGTTATAGACTGTACGGAAATTTTCTCTGAAATTCCGTGTTCGCTACAAAATAAAATTGAAACGTACAGCCACTACAAGCACAGAAACACACTGAAAGGACTTATTGGTGTAGCACCCAATGGAGTGGTAACTTATATTAGTCCACTCGATCCAGGTTCGACATCCGATAAGGTAATTGTACAAGAGTGCGGTGTCCTCAGTGTCTTTGAACCTGGAGACCTAATAATTGCGGATAAGGGTTTCCTTATTAGTGATATTTTACCTGCTGGTGTGTCACTGAACATTCCACCATTTTTGTGGCAACCACAGTTCACAGAAGAACAAATTATTCAAACAAGGAATATAGCTCGTGCTAGGATACATGTAGAGCGAGCAATTCGTCGTTGCAAAGCATATAAGATTTTAAGCCTTATTCCTCAAAATCTGATGCATGTACAAAAATATGGTAGGTGTGTGGGGCTTTAACAAATTTCCAGTTTCCACTAATAAAAGAAGTGGAAATATATTTTAAGGAACAGGGTGCAGACATGTGATTTTTAGTAGGTAACAAGTGCGTTTTAAAATTATTATATTAAATGCATTTTACAGTACAATGATTTTACACATGTAAATTTTCCATAATTTATTGGTTTTATATGACAATTTATTAGCACAACTTGTATTTCAAGGTATTATTATTGTTAAATTCTGTATAAATACTTTGTAGTTATAATAAATCAATATGTTCACTGCAATTAAGAATTGCTAATTTAAGGAGTTAAGTCTGGCCTCGGTGGATGTATTCAACGAACTTAAAAAATGGTATTTTATTTCAAAAGATTTATTTCTCAGCAAAAACAAATTCCCAAGTAAGGGAACTCTGTTCAATTAGAACTAGATATATGCGGGACAAAACGATTAATAAAAAAGTGTCTCAGCACATCTATGTTTTCCCCCACTTTTCTTGTTTTTTTATATGCAGTGCTACAAACATATGAGGAGTCCATATAACTAGGTAACCGAGTTCTTTATTTAAAGGTGCTATTACATTATGCCTTAGTCGTTGCCTATTTTCGTGTCTATGAACATGCGTGTTTCTTGGCCTGATTTTCCCGAAGTTTTTAACTATCACACCATGCCTTTTTTAATGATTTTTGCAGCAGTTATGTTGGTACCAGTTGGTACACCCCGGGGGGCAGCCAACATTACAAAATTGACATTCACTGGAAGTGAATTGTAAGGTTAGATTCATTGTTTGTATATTTTGCGTCCTTTAATGTTATTACGATTTAATGTTCAATAATCTGTGTAGTGTATTTTCATTTTGCACGTTAATATCGCTTTATAAAACAATGTCGACAGCAAGCAACAACATATTAAAAAAAATAATACTAATTACTACCGTGGCTACTGTTGCACTTATTTTAAATAGAAGAAAACAAAAGAAGAGAGCCCCTAGGAGATGGTGGGTGAGGCCTTGGATGCACCAGGAATTGGGAAATTTAAGCATCACAGATGAATTTATCACAGCCAACGATTTTAAATCATTTAAAAATTTCATACGAATGAATGAGGAAACATTTGATAAGCTACTGCTTAAAATAAAAACCAAAATACAGAAAAAAAAACACGGTATTTCGAGATAGCATTTCGCCAAGAACCAAACTCATCATCATTTTACGATATTTGGCTACAGGTGAAAGCTTCATATCCCTACAGTATAATTACAGAGTATCACAAAGTGCAATTTCAGGTTTTATTCCACTCGTATGTGAAGCAATTTATGATGAGTTAAAAAGACAATATTTGCATGTAAGATCCGTAATATCCAGGGGGTTTCTAAATAATGGATTGAATTAATATTTGTATGTTTCTAGATATCGCGTACAAGTGCAGAATGGTTACAAGTAGCTAGGATCATTAGATGGTAAACATATAAGTATCAAGGCACAGCATGAAGAAGGTTCTTCATTTTATAATTATAAAGGACAGCACAGTATTGTTCTACTAGCGTTAGTAGATGCAAACTACAAATTTTTGTATTTTAATGTGGGTATAAATGGACGAATATCTGATGGAGGGGTTTATAGAGAAAGTGATTTAAGTAAAGCCATTGCTAAAAATTCTTTGAATTTTCCAGAAGACAGAAATCTTCCATTAAGAACAAAAAAAGTACCTTTTATAATTGCAGCTGATGCAGCTTTTCCTTTAAGCACACATATTATAAAGCCATATCCCTTAAGGAAGATGACTAAGGACAACGAATCTTTAACTATCAATTAAGTAGGGCACGCCTTGTAGTAGAAAATGTCTTTGGCATCTTAGTTAACCGTTTTAGAGTGTTACTTAATGTAAGTGCTCTAAAACCCGAAAAGGTGAAAATTATAACGAAAGCTTGTTGTGCTTTACATAATTTTTTTAAGTGAAGAAAGAAAACTCAGTATACTGGTACAAATCCTGATCATGAAATTGATAAACGCTACACATTTACATATGGTTTGAGTGCCCAGGCAGGTAACAGACCAAAGACGCAATCATTACAAACCAGAGAGGAATTTAAAGAATATTTTAATGGAGTGGGTAGTGTTCCATGGCAGTAAGAAATGATCTAATTAGATTTTAAAAAATATTTTTTTTAATTTATTTTTGTCTAAATGCCGTTTTGGCTTTATATAATTCTAGCATTACATTTTCTTTAAAATTGTCTAAAATCTCTTCATCCTCAATTTTATTTATTTCTGCTGCTATGTATCTGAAACAAAGAAACCATGTTGTTAATGCGAATTCTTAAAATAAAACTTTCTATTGCATTATTTGTTTTTTGCCCTGTTGTCTATGTTGATACCCCTTTTTACAAATAAGAAAATCAAAAGAAATGTGAAATTTTAAATATACTTTCTTTACCACAATATTTTGAAGTAGTTTTGTTACAAGAATTTAAAATGAACAAATATATTCTTGTTACTAAAGAGAAGATATAATATTAAAATATGTAGATACATACTTTCCAAAAATTTCATTCTCATTTTCCTGCTGATTGTATTGCTCGGCTGGTTTGGCTAAAGAGCTCATTGCCATTGTGGCAGTTTGCAATATACCTGCATATTCATCTTCATACAGCTTCCTTTTCTTTGCAGTTCGCTTGCTACTAGGTGTTACAGTGGTTTTTGTGTTGGTTTCTGAACATTTTTGTTTTGTAACCTCTGGTTTTGTCGGTTTCAATGTAGAAGCTACTGAAGTTGAGCATGAGGGTTGAGGTGAAGTTGCGATTACATCATCAAAATCTGATATAAAAGTACCTTCAGACAATTCCTCCAATGTGGCATCCATTATTAGAACTGCCTCTGAATCCTTAAACAAAAAGAAATGTACTTAAAAATAAAATT
>JABXWE010012839.1:0-33301 GCA_014611495.1 Limonius californicus
ATCTTCAATTGACACGTCACTGTCACTGGAGTCTGCAAATACATTTTTTGTGACAGCCTTTACCTTTACCTTCAGTGTTTTTTTGGTTTCTTTGGCTATTTTCTCTGCTTCTTTTCGCTTTTTTTCGTCAATCACTGGCGTGTCGGTTAGGATCATTGATGTGACTTTCTTTCTTTTCTGATTCAACTTTCTGGATTCTGCTTTTAAATGTGGTCTTATTGATTCGGGAGTAACAATATTCTTTGTAGGAGTTAGATGCAAAGACAAATTATTTTCCGTATTCTCTCTGGAGCAGCCTGGTTGAGCAGTGCCTTTATCTGAAGGCAAACCATCTGTATCAGAAATATCAGGATCATTCGTAGAATTCTTAGCATCAGGCTCTGTACGATTTGTAACAAACGAACACAAATAGTCTGATTCCTGAAATATTTCGGAATTAAAAGGACAGATCCCTGTGTGTTGGAATTCTTTAATTATGTTGCTTGGTGTGAAAGCGGTTGCAAAAGATTTTCCAACTATGTCCGCTATATTGTACAAAGTAACTGGAATACCTGGATGATTGAGCAACCATTCGTCCATGGCTTTATTGTAGTATCCCTTAAACGGGCCGAAACAGGTCACGTCGAGTGGCTGGAGTTTGTGGCTACAATGTGGAGGTAATGTAACCAATACAATACCGTTTATCTTGCAATACTGTAGTACTCTAACATCCATGTGGCTTTCATGGTTATCTAGTATTAATAAAATCTTGTTATCTGCATTACAATGTACTGCATCTGCAACGTGTTTCAAATACTCCAAAAATTTTGTTCCAGTCATCCAGCCACTGGGGTTTGCTGCACCTTTTGACCCAGGTGGTGCACCATTAAGCATGTGCAGTTTAAAGTTTTTCCTAGGGAAAATGAAAAATGGCGGTACGTATGTGCCATTAGCACAGATAGTGGCACACATTGTGACTAAAACTCCTCTCTCGGCGCTCGTCACCTTCCCTACTTGCTTTTGACCACACGGGGCCATGATTTTTGGGGGCCTGTGTACAGTTGTAACTGCGGTTTCATCGCAGTTGTATATATGATTAGGATTAAAACCATATTTTTCAAACACGTGACGTAGATTGGTAAAAAATAGACCAACATTATGTATATTAAAACTTGTTGCACGGCTTAAGCTGGTGGCTTCAGGTGTTCGTAGACTTATGTTGTGCCTCGCTCTGAAAAGCTTCATCCATTCCTCTCCGGCACTCTTATTTCGCCTCCAAGATTCTGCAATTGATTTTTCGTTGGAGATAGCAAATTTGTAGGCGAATAACCGGGTTTCTTTAACTGATCATCCGTAACACATATTTGCGGCAGTAATCAAGTATTCACTAAGCAACTGTTCTTCGTCATCCGAAAAGATTTGGGAATATCCATGATGCCTCTCGAAACTAAAACTTGCTTTTTGCTCTTCATCGACACTCTTATATTTTGTGACATATCTGTGTAAAGCGGATTTGGTAACACTATATTGACCAGCAGCATCTCTGATTTTAATGTTTTGATTAATTACAGCTAACACAGCTTGCTTCATCTTGGCTGCATTTTCTACGTGCGGTTGCTTACTGTCTTTATAAGATTTGTTAGTTCTCCTAACCCTTTTTTTTTTATCCATTTTCTGCAACCAAAAAGAAACATCTGTTATCGATGCTCTTATATGTAGGACCAAAATTACTTTAACTTAACCATATTATCATACGTAAATCATACCTACGTACCTAAGGTATTTTATTAAAAATAAAATTCAGCATTATACCTAGTCAAACCATAAAACATTATTTAAATAATGTACCTAATACAATTGTCTGACCAAAATAACTACTGTCCATTGCAGTCCCACTAAGCACAATTCAATTGTTTTGCCATAATGAACAGTGGGGTTTATAGTGGGACAGTCCCAGTATGCACCCCATAATTGTGTCCCAATATACAACACCATACCTTTTTTAGATTATGAATTTATGTTGTCAATAAAAACGTAAATATGAGCAATATTGATCTCAGCTTACCTTGTAAACACTTTAGGCGATATGTAGAAAAATTTTCACATATATCTTTTAGTAAATAACGCCGATATTCGACTCGATTTCAACACGAAGATAAAAACTTTGCTTCTTAGAAATCAGGTGTTCGCCGGTTTCAGACAAACTAAACAATTTGCTGATAATATTTTTAACTGATAATAGAGGGCAGTACACGTAAATGCCGCTCTAATTAATTCGGATTTTTCCTTCATTTATTTTGCGGGAAATTTGAATTGTCCCAGTATGCAACCTGTCCCAGTATACACCAGTCTCCCCTAATAGGTAACTTTTTGATTTTGTGAAGTGAAGATTCTAGGGAGGATATATTATGTAGGGAGTAATAATTCTGAGGAAATACTGTTTTCGTGGGAAATATTGACTACGGGAAATATTGATTTTGTGGGAAGCAGTCATTCTGGGGAAATATTAATTCTGTGGGGAGTGATGATTTCGGGGCAATACTGATTATGTGGAACGCAATGATGCCAGGTGAGTAATTATTCTGGCGAAATATTGATTTTGTGGGAAATATTGATTTGTGAGAACTATTGATTCTGTGACAACTATTGATTCTGTGGGAAATAGGCATTCTGGGGGAATATTAATTATAGGTTGGTAACTTTTTGATTTCATTAAGTATGTTGATTCTGGGGAGGATATTGATTTTGTAGGGAGTAATAATTCTGGGAAAATACTGTTTTCGTGAGAAATATTGATTTTGTGGGAAGCACTCATTCTGGGGGAATATTAATTCTGTGGGCAGTAAGGATTTCGGGGCAATACTGATTATGTGGAAAGCAATGATGCCAGGTGAGTAATTATTCTGGCGAGAAATACTGATTCTGTGAAAAATATTGATTCTGTGGGAAATAAGCATTATGGGGGAATATTAATTATAGGTGGGTAACTTTTTGATTTTGTGAGGTATGATGATTCTGGGGAAGGATATTGATTTTGTAAGGAGTAATCATTCTGGGGAAATATTGTTTTTGTGAGAAATATTGACTACAGGAAATATTGATTTTGTAGGAAACAGTCATTCTGGGGGAATATTAATTCTGTGGGGATTAATGATTTCGGTGCAATACTGTTTTTGTGGAAGGAAATGATGCCGGGTGAATAATTATTCTGAGGAGAATATTGATTTTGTGAGGAGCAATAATTCTGGGGTTTATTGATACTGAGGGGGGAGGATATTGATTATGAAGTGAGTATTGATTTTGGGGCAATACGGATTATGTGAATAGTAATGATGCGGGTAAGTAATTATTCTGGGCAGAATATTAATTTTCTGAGGAGTAATAGTTTTGTGGTTTATTGATTCTGAGAGGAGGATATTGATTATGTAGGAGGTAATGATTCTGGGGCAATACGGATTATGCGGATATTAATGATGCCGGGCAAGTAATTATTCTGAGGAGAATATTAATTTTCTGATGCGTAATGATTTTGTGGTGTTTTGATTCTGAGAGGAGGATATTGACTATGTAGGAAGTAATGATTCTGGGGGCAATATGGATTGGGCAATATGGATTATGCGGATAGTAATGATGCTGGGCAAGTAATTATTCTGGGCAGAATATTGATTTTGTAAGAAGCAATAATTTTGGGGTTTATTGCTACTGAGGGGAGGCTATTGACTATGAGTGAGTAATCATTCTTAGAGCAATACGGATTATTTTAGGGAGAATATTAATTTTCTGAGGAGCAACAGTTCTGGCATTTAGTGATACTCAGGGGAGGATGTTGATTATGTAGGTAGTTATCAATCCGAGGTAATATTGGTTGTGTGGAAAATAATTATTCTGGGTGAGTAACTATCCTGGGAGAATATTGATTTTGTGAGGAGCAATAATTCTGGGGTTTAGCGATACTGAGGGGAGGATACTAATTATAAAGTGAGTAATGATTCCGGGGCAATACAGATTGTGTGGATAGTAATGATGCCGGGTGAGTAACTATTCTGGGTAGAATGTTAATTTTCTGAGGAGCCATAATTTTGTGGTTTATTGATTCTTAGAGGAGGATATTGATTATGTAGGTAGTAATCAATCTGAGGCAATATTGATTGTGTGGAAAATAATTATTGTGGATGCGTAATTATTCTGGGGGAATATTGATTTTGTGAGAAGTAATGATTCTGGGGGTTATTGATTCCAAGGGGGGGATATAGATTTTGTTAGGGGAGCAATGAATTTCGGCAATACTGATTGTGTGGAAAGTAATTATTCTGGGGACAATATTACTTTTTTTAGGGAGTACTAATTCTGGGTATTTATTCATTCTTAAGCGAACAATTATTCTAGGGGTTTATGGTGTAGTACATTTGATAACTTTCCCTCTTACCCCCTTTCTCAAAAGTATCTGACATGGGTTAGTTTTTCTATTATAAACGTAATCATTAATTTCCAAACCTTTTGTAAATATAAATTACGTGTTTAGGAAAGTCCGTCTAATTCCCATTTAAAGCCAGTGATGCTTTCATGCAACACCTAAATAATATTTTTTTACAGTAATGTCGACGTTTTCGATTTTTTTTTAATTTGGCGTCTAAAGTTAAAGCTTCTGAGAACCAAAAAGTAATATTCTGAATTTTTAGTGTGTCTGTTAATTGTAAAAAGCGTTTGAGTTGAAATTATTCACTCTTCAAAGCAAGTCAGTTTCGACTCGCAACATTAAAATAGTTAAAATAAAATACTTTATAAATAATGTTTAATTCAAAACTACAACACTGTGGTATATTGAGCCACGAACACAAACAGCATTGTCATATCTGTTTGTGTTGGCTAATAGATCCTCCAATGTGCACAGAAATTTAACACTCGTTTACATACTAATGCTTTTTCTATAAAACAGTTAATTATGTAAATGAATGCTAAGTTAAGGGTTTATAAATGCTTGTTAATTTTTCAATTTGGCAGAAATGTGTTTGTAGATACGTACATGTAAGAAGTAGGCAAGCCTAACTTTTTTCGACCCTGTTTAGATGAAAACAGCACAAATACAAAATCAACATTAAAATAATCAAACAACGGTTCGCCGGTAACCAATGGTTTTTCTTAATGAAAGTGAAACTAGGTTATGTGAATGCTGATGAATTAGTTTCGTACCCTGTAAGCGTTGCAAGTAAATTTAAAAATACTTTAACTTTTTGAATAATTTTTGTGATATGTATTGATATTTGTTGAAAATCAATAAATATGGCTGTAATACGTTTATTATTACAATCAGGTTCGTTTAGCGCTTGAACCGAGTAGACGTGTGTTGCGGAGGAGCAGAGTAAACGAGCACTTTAAACACTTTAAACGAGTTCTTGACGAGAGTTCGGTGGCCAGGTAACTGATTACAGTGTGTGAGGGTGTGTGGGGACACAGGTGCGAACGAGGTGACGCCAGGTAGAAGAATTCCGAGCGGAAACAGAAGGCCGAAGAAGGAAATACAGACGCGGGTCCAACAAAGAGGGACGGCCACGACATAGAGCTAAGTACAGTAGATAGTGGATAGTGGACGTAGGCATTGGTAATCGTTTGTAGTATATAGCAGTCTCTTACAGCCGCAGGTAGTATTACATTACCATAAAGTACTCTGGAAATAAATCAGGGAATTAAGGGTAAATAAAGAGGAAAGTACAGCGGGGGGCGGGCGGGAGGAGAATTGTAGAACTGTACAAAAGACAAGGTTTGGTTCTAAAAATAGAAGCAGGTACTTGGGTTGGCGTTCCTAAACGGCCGCATTTGGGGCAAACTGCAGGAACTCGATTAGCTGGCCATAGACACACGTTATTTCCTGCGGTAAAAAATGCCAAACTCCAAGCGTGCAGGAAAAAATGTATGTGCATGTGCACCAACACACGCCACGCCACACGCCGGTTTTGCTCGCTACAGGTTTTCGTGTGGTTTAACATGTCCAGGGCCCATAGACATAACAGTATGATAAGATTTTACGAAATGTTGTAGTTGTGTTCAGTTATAAGAGAAGCGTCAACATGACAAACAGTATATTACTGAATTTATAGGAATGTATAGGCAGCATCCGGCTATGTGGAAGGTGAAATCCAAAGAATATGTCGATAGAAATTTAAAAAATGCTGGCTACGATGATTTAATAGAATTCAGCAAAAAATACAATCTTAAAGCGGTCGCGACACCATTTCCAAAAAAATTCAATCCATTCGCGGTCCCTTTCGCAAGGAACTTAAAAAAGTCATAAATTCTAGGAGAAGTGGAACATCAGCTGACGATATTTATGTTCCGAGCCTCTGGTATTATGACATTACTTTTTACAACGGATAAGAAATGCCGACGGACAGTATAGAAAATATAACTAGCCCTCCCGAAAACACCGAAAAAAATGATAATGATGATGATGAAGGCTTCATCAGGTTTAAAAGTCCACCTTCACTAAATAGTGATCTAAACTAACTCCAACACGCCACGCAATCCTTTTGAAAATTTCAACGCTCCAGCGATACACGCCAAATGCCACGAAAAAGTGGCGTTTCGTACACATAAACACACAGTCTTTCGCTTGCCGTTTTAGCCGGCGTTAAAAAGTGTGCGAATGATGTGTGAGTTTATGGACCTAGCAGTTTTTTGGAACGCTACACGCAATCCTGCCGGAATAACCGGGACGTTAATTCGTGTAGGAAAAAGTGTGTGTCTATGGCCAGCTATTAGCAGCGAACAGTAAGCCAAGCGATAAGGCACCAAGTAGGAGGGGACTAAGCGTGTTCAACAATTAGCGGGCGGGCTGGAAGGTTGAGGCTAACACTTCGACGTGCTTTTTGACAGAGACAGCAAAGATGAAACTAAAGCAGCCAGGAAGCTACACGAAAACACAAAATAAACAGGAACATCAGACACGCGGTCAGAAACGCATTTAATTTAATTCAGAAGTAGGACACCCACCCTGGGATTAGGTAATACGGTAACAGGCAGTTAAAATTCCGGTCAAGCCACTAAGGCAAAAGAAATTGGATCAATAATAAAGCGATTGGAACCGTTATTAATAAGAATACAAAGGTGCAATAGGAAAGCGGCCTGACTAGCATTCAATGTCATTCTGAATTAGTCACCCCACCCGTTTGTTAAGGTAATTAATAAAAATACATAGGGGCAATAGGAAAGCGGCCGGAACCGTATTCAATTTCACTCTGAAATTGGTCAACCCGTCTGTTAAGGTAATCAAGTATCAGGTAGTTACCACGAAAGCAAAAAATAAACAGGTAAATCAGCCACGCGGTCGGAAACGAATTTAATTTAATCCAGAATTAGGACACCCATCTCTGGGATTAGGTAATCCGGTATCAGGCAGTTAAAATTCAGTTACATCCCCTAAATTAAAAAGAAATAGAACCAATAATTAAGCGGTCGGAATCGCTATTAATAAAAATACATAGGAGCAATAGGAAAGCGCCCTGAAAAGTATTCAATTTCATTCTGAAATTAGTCCATCCGTTTATTCCGGTAATTAAGAGCAGGTAGCTACTACGAAAACTAACTATAAACAGGTAAATCAGTCACGCCGTCGGAAACGCACTTGATTTAATTCAGGATTAGGACACACATTCCTGGGATTAGGTAATCCGGAATAAGGCAGTTAAAATCCAGTTACATCCACTAAATTAAAAAGAAATAGAAGCAACAATTAAGCGGCCGGAATCGCTACTAATACAAATACATAGGCGCAATAGGAAAGCGCTTAGAATAGTATTCCATTTCATTCTGAAATAAGTCCACCCGTTGGAAAAGGTAATCAAGTTGCAGGTAGCTACTACGAAAACTAACAATTAACAGGTAAATCAGTCACGCCGTCGGAAACGCAGTTGATTTAATTCAGGATTAGGACACACATTCCTGGGATAGGTAACCCGGTACCTGGCAGTTAAGACTCAGTTACATTCACTAAACTAAAAAGAAATAGAACCAATAAGTAAGCGGTCCGAATCGCTATTAATAAAAATACAGAATAGTATTCAACGTCATTCTGAAATTAGTCAACCCGTTTATTAAGGTAATTAAGTATCAGGTAGTTTTGTGAAACTCAGCCACCAGAGTTAGTAGGTTCAACTGCATAAGAGCATAACGGTCTCGGCTACGTACTCAACACCCATTGATGCGTAGCTTACTAACTACCTGGTGTTGCAGTAGCGGTGTCAGGCGGTATACATTGCGGGCATGCTAACGCGCTGTAGCACCCCACCCGATCCCACCACATCCCGCAGATTCCTACCCACCTACTGGCATGGGGTAGGCCTGGCGTATCCAGGAGTGACCTCCGAGTCAGCTCCATGTCAGATGATGATGATGATGATGATGATGAATGCAATTCTTTGTTTCGATTATAGACTATAGCATGGAAAAGATAAATATGCCGGTTTTACTACTTGAGTTCTTAAATATGTCCATGATATTTTATAAATTATATTTCTTTCAAGCTCTGTAAATTGATTAATTTTATTAATGAAATGCCCACAACACTTTTAATTTAATTAAAATGGTCAAAATTTGTTTATAGGAATCGTAAAAAGAAGTTTACATTTATATATAACATTTAAATTTATATCACGTTTCTTGTGTAAGTCCGTATAAATGTTACAACTGCACCAATGTAATCGTTTTGATGAATTACGAGTAAATTGCTGAAATTTACTTCAGTAAAGGATGTAAATATAGCAAATTAAAGTCTTGATTTTGTGATTCCTTATCAATCTCTATCAACCATTATACGGTCAGTATCTGCAAAAAACTTTCAAGAAAACCACATACACTGTTTAACATAAAGAGAAATGTCTCGTAAAAGCTGAGGCAAATTATTTTCTTCTTCTTCGACTGCTTTATTTCTTACGAGACATAGCGATCTTCTCTTCTATACCTGCGTTGCACGTTTTTTTAAGTACCCCAGACATAGAGGCCCTACAGTTTAACGTGGGCTTCGAATCACGGGAAGTGGCTTCTACCCCAGAGAAGATTTACTAGGCGGAATACCACGCTGGTTTGCCATTGCCTTGCGAGGGAGAACGGCCGTTAAAAATTCGATGTTCGGGTACTGGGAATTGAACTCAGGACCTTCGCGCTAACCTCTAACCCACGGCCGCCTCTAAATTTTCTAAAAAATGTAAATATATTTCTTTATTTAAACTTCCCTCGAAGAAGTGAGGACCAACGATAAAGTCCTCAAC
This sequence comes from Limonius californicus, assembly GCA_014611495.1. NCBI lineage: Eukaryota > Metazoa > Arthropoda > Insecta > Coleoptera > Elateridae > Limonius > Limonius californicus. The sequence goes on from JABXWE010012839.1 coordinate 9,240, forward strand.
TATACCACACCACACATTTACCGTAAACATTGAACGTGTGCTTGCCGAATCCAATGTGAGTTATCTTGTGAATAAAAACGGCAAGTGTGTCTATTTACATATCCATTGTTACGAAACGTCGCTTCGTCAAAACATTTCTTTAAAACAAGGGATCAGTAATATCTTCATTTCCTAAAAATTGGTAGAAATTCATTGGACGTAGGTAATTAACGTCAGTAAGATATTGCACTAATGTGGCGTAGTAAGCATGCAACCGGTTTGCTTTTAAAATATTAAATATTGAACTTTGGCTAAAGCCTACAGTTCTTCAAATTGCTCGTTGGCTTATATGAGAATTGCCAGTTACTTATTCGATGACTACCACTTCAATTTCTACAGTTGTGACATGTCGTTTCTCACCTTTGGCTTGGAAAACTGTCTATATTGCCGTAAATTTCTTTTCAAACGCCTAAAGCCATTATGGAAGGGATATTCAGGTAGCTTTGTGAATATTGCCGTACTGCTAAGCTGCCGCCCCGATGCATTTTCCCAAAATCTTCCTATCTGTTTTCTAGCTATTAGAATGCATTGAAACTGATTGTTATTACCACAAGAATCTATACGAATCAACAACTTTGTATGGAAGATTGTTATGTTCTGACGAAGCGCTAGTTTACATTTGCCTGGCCAAAGGCATATAGCTAAAAAGAATAATTAAGTATGCATTTTATGCACATGTGAGAGGTGTAATCTAACTACTTGTTACAAGATAAAATAATGACACTTGCAGGAATAATATTTTTGGACAAATTCTTTCATATCTATTGTATGCTCGTACAGTTGTAAATAAAGCCGTTTTGTAAAAACTGTGGTTACTAGCCCTCTTGTACAATAAATTATGTTTATGGTTATGCCTTTCCAAGACCCGAGACTCGACGCAGAGCGGTGTTTTTAGGTAAGATTTAGGAAAATTAGGGTAGTGGATGCGAAACGGCTGAAGGGATGGCTTCTCAGACGGGTTCGGAGTTCGCGCGTTCGGTATAAGTGAATTAACAGTATGTGTGTGTTGCTTGTTGATAAATGCACTGAAGTGATGTATACCTATGTATTGGCTACCTGTAAGGTAGTGGGATTGAGCGAGATGAGTAGTTGTTAATTGAAGCTGTAGATAATGCTTTTGCTTATGTAGTACTGTTGAGATAGTACTGATAGTAATTGTAATTACTGTGTTCTTATGACTGAGGTCTCTGGTACTATGCTTGGGGAGCCAGTGACCTCTGCAAAGTTCCTGGGGCTTGTGTACCCGCGCAGGATTCGGTTTTGAGTTGCTTAATGCTTCACGTCACCAACGAGGAGGTTCTCAGAAGAGCCGATAGAGACAGCAAACTAATTAGAGAAATAAAAAAGCGAAACACCTCCTACCTCGGACACATATGCAGGAACTGTAACGAAGCGTTACTAATTTTGTATTATTATTTTGATATTTAGGACTCCGTTTAATTTGTTTACCTACCGTTTGCCATTTATAAGTTTTATAGATTTATTTTTGGGTAATGTTATTGTGTACCGACCGATGTCTTTCCGAATGCACCACGTATTATTTTCATTTTAGAAGTGTTCACCGATTTATGTAAATATCATTATGTACCTTTTAATTTATACTTTGAATTTAAGGCCGAACAAGGTAATTTATTTATTATGTACCGTGTAGCAACATTTAGAATTCCTAGTTTGTTTTGTTATTATTATCTGAGACCGTTTTATTTTGATACCGTTATTAGAGGAATGTTTAATTACCAGTTACGTTTATGTTTGAACAATTAGCATTCATATTTATATCCGAACATTGTAAATTGGTTTATTCGAAATGCATTTACGCGTGGAGATCTGATAACCGCATCTACAGCGTAAAGTTGGTGGGATAGAGACGTACACCCTACTCTCAGCAGGAATGCGCAAATTAAACCCAATATTGTAGTAACAGTTACCGGGCGGGTATAAATACAGGCTCTCGAGCATTGAAAGTCCTCTCTTCCCTCCGGTGCAGTCCAAGAAGATCCAGCAGCTCCAGCCGACCAACGATGAAGAAGTCCAGGTACATCCCAACCCCGAGGCACAGTTTGGATAAGGAATTGCATTATTTCGGCATCGTTTGCTATTAATTCGTATTGTATACCGTTCTCTCTCACTCCCTCTTTTTTTTTGCTACCGTATTTTGCTACTGTATTGCTATTGTTTTGCTACCGTATTTTGCTACTGTATTGTGCCTGTGAAATTCTGTATGCTTAATCGCTAAAATATATGTATCAAGCCTTCATGTTGTGATCATTTATAAACCGAGCACAGTTAGGTATCTAAGATTGCTTCTGAGATTGCAGTTAAGTAACATCAGACCCCTGGAAACCGACGTCTTTAACTGTAACTACCTAGGACTTCTTTATCCCTCCCAGGATAACGAAGCCGCGACGGAGAGTAGACTTCGTAACAAAATATGGCGCCCGAGACAACCGAAGCAATTGCACGTAATAAGCAGACGTGCAATTAACCCGACGAGTTAAGAGAGCAAAGAAATGAGCGTCACAGAACAATAAATACCAACTTCTCCAACTCCTCATGGAAGGGAAAATTGAAGGCAGAAGAGGCATAGGATGAAGGAAGTGCTCTTGGCTGAAGAATATCAGTGACTGGACTGGGTTGAGTACCCACTTCCTAACCAGAATAGTGAAAATCAAGGAAGACTTTGCTAAACTTGTTGGCAACCTTCAATAGTGAAGAAGGCATCTTAATAAGAAGAGAATGCTTGGAAGGGTCGGTGACTGGGCCTAATCACTCGACTTGACCGCGACCTGGTTGACCAGCCAGTGATCTTTGCATTGCACTTTGCAGAGTGGCCTGTGGACAGCCTGCCTCTCACTCTTTTCCTTGTGGTGCACCAACGGTGGCCGGCGGAGGTCGTTTGGTGATCACAATGACATGGGGGAACTGAACTCATTGACCGGTGGTAACATTCGGTTAGCCGATACCCGTTACAGGTTAGGTACATCAGTCAAGATCTACTAAAGACGGTCCTGTCAAGGACACCCCACCCTGAACGAGAACTACTAGAGACGGTCCTGTCAAGGTGAACTACTAGACTAGATGCGACGCGGGATCCTACGGGGGGACACCCGACCCTCTGTAAGTAAAAATGTAGAAGTTGCAATGCTAATGTAGTAATGTATTTTTGCTTGTGTGTTCCTTGCTTTGCTGGTGTGTGCTGAAATGGGGTTGTGACTGTTTGTGTGTTCAATTTATGAGTGCACCGCGTACATGTGTGAAGCTGCCAAATCCTGAGTTCCCGAGAATGTGGTCTTGATGAAAACATATAACCGATTTGGAGATCCTAGCTGTGAGTGTTTAGTTCTTTATTATATTTACTTTGTAAAAATTCCCACCGCCCGTCTCGGTGCGAAAAAGTCCCTCCTACACACTGTATATTTTACTAAAAGAATCGATTATACAGTGAGGATTTATAAATAAAAGTTAATAATAAATCATGCGTCAATATAAGTATTCATTCGAACAACGAATAGAAAATACTATTATATTGAAAGTTTTGTCAAAGTTACTTGGCTACCTACCTGCATGTTAAACTGTAACTTGTAAATCATATTTACGAATACCCTACGCTTATACACCCCTGATGACCGCCTAAACCAATGTATAATTAAGTATGTTTTCGTACACATAGATGATGATTTGATGTGACCTTCAAATGGAAAGCGGCTTAATATTAAAATGGGATCTAATGGTATACTCATGTAGCTGCCAAAACATTTACAAGCAACTCTTGCTTGGCCTATAAAATGTCATAGATAAGTATTTCGTACTCCAATTTCAAAACAATTCCAATGATCAGAAATTCCAAAACCAACAATTCTTTGTAATGTAAGACAAATAACCTTCAAATCAGGCAAACATCTTCAAATTTATTGTGTCCTATTTTCGTAAACTTCAATATTGATATAGTGAAACTGGTGGATTCAGATTTCCATTGGCGGCTAGTTATTACATATGCAGCCAACGATAAGGAAGTAAACCTTTTAATACGAATTTGCTTTCAGGGTGATTATTTATCTTTCGAACTTATCACTTATTGCAAGCGTTAATGTTTCGCTATTGATAAACGTAGCCATCCACCCACTTACTTCGAATGCTCTAATTAATTTCCTGGAATATTTTTTAAATCTGGCGTTTTATATTCCTACCTATTAAAAAGCAATTTCAGGATATTCTGTAATATCGTTTAATAATTAGTATCTAAAATGTAAAGCACTCAATACTGCAAAAAGAACTTAATCGATTATTTAACTGTCTACGTATTAAAGCTGTGCACCTCCAATTTGACTGTATATGTACACATATAGAGCTCACTTCAGATTTTGGTTCTAAAATTCGTTTGACAAATTAACACCTGCATCACTGCATATCTGATTCTCCAGATCGACCATTCTAAAACCAATCTGCGTCGAATAAACACCGTCGTTTGCAATGTAAATTAAAGCAAAAAATAAACATTTTCGCGATTAGTTAGCAATTACGCACATTTACAAAGTACGTAACTTTGAATACCATATTTACTTTATTTAACTTGTTTTTATTAATGGAACATCATAAAAATACTATACAATTATAAATATCAAGAAATATTGGACAAAATTAAGTGTGGTAATGCACTGTATAATCGTTACTGTCTTTAACAGTGAGTAATTCTAAATAATTATATTCAAAACCACCATCATTTAGTCATTACTATTGTAATCCTTAAACTGTACTGCCGATACTCTAATAAGCGAAGGCGTGACGAAAGTATAAGAAAACTACATTTAAAAGCATTGCATCCCTACTGCACTTGAATGCTCTAACAATCGCAAGATATTTTTCTGTGCCTATTGGAGACACTTTTCGCATTATATTCGGTAGAATTTTATATAAACTACTCTCATTAAATAAAAGTTGCATATCTTAAATATTCTACCGGAAAAAATATTTGGTATAACTTGTGGGTTTGCATAATTTATTTTAACTTTTAATTGGATATTGCAACTACCTTAAATTCAACACCATTCCCTGCCAAATCTAAACATTAACGTTGTGTAAAAAGACCTTAGTTCTTGATGCTAAGTAGTTAATGAAAGACGAACGAAACATGGTGGGGTTAACAGCCATTTAATTGTGATACTTCAGTAGTAGCTTTTACTAAGTTTGATGAACAAACAAATATTATATTCTGAGTTGCATATAGGGTTGGTGTCCTTCCTTGTATTTTCAAGTTCAAGTAATGTTAAATTAACAGTGGCAAACTATGAGTTGAACTATACAATAGGAGCTATTGCTACTTCACTCAGGATTCGTTTAAAGCATCCTTCTAACACCCCAATTACTATTTTGCCAAGGTTGTATTAGCTGTTCCCTTTTCACAAGAGGCACTGTTTTCCCAACACATCTGGAATGACTTCTTATCCCCTGGATGCCTTTGGCAGTTCTTATCGTAGTCAAAATATCATTATTCCAATCGCGTCAAATTATGAAAGTCTCTGTTCGTCAAAATTTGAATATTAATCATCGGATAAATGCAATAACCTATTGAACATCCTCTCTTACATAAAATAGACTGCCATACTTCTGAACCATCAGGTTTTCTCTGCCACCGACGGGAATGCTTCGAGTTAGAAACGGGCACCAACAACGACTCGAAGTCCACCAAATACCAAGTGTCAACAAACTAGGATACGTAATGATCAGATTCTCTGAGTTACTTGTTAGGAGGCAGACATTTGGAAAAAGGTGCAGGGACTACGAACTATCAATAAAAACTCTAACCAATCTTATAATAAGAACCACAAAACCACCCAAACCCAAAGTCCACCCCAGACCTCACACATCCTGTCTTCTTCAAAAACCCAATTAAACTTAATGATCAACAATATAATCCTCTCTTTTATTTTACTACAGGAACCTGCAAACGGCTCATTAAGAAATACTTAAATGAATAAATCACACATGTTTTTCCCATCTATGATTTACGTATTAATTTGCTATTCATCTGCCAACAGAAAGTTTGAGTTTCCTGGTTCCTTTTCCGAGTGGTCCGTTGTACTTCTCTCAATAGCTCGTTCTTCTGAACGGTTGTTCTAATCTACAAGAAAAACGTTTTTAGTAATGTGACGCGGTTTATTATAAATGGATGCCATCAACTTCCAAGGCAAGAGCCCTTGATGGACGCTATATTTGAATATATGAACAAGTGGAGTATTCATTACAATATTTTAAACGTTAGACACTAACATTCACAATGGCTAATTATAGTCCCGCAACTACGAAAGCAGCGGATATTTACAGTATTATTTATATGTAAATTCAGAGGAGTAGTAGTACTAACATGTCAGGTAAATCAAACTTCTATTAGTTTTAGTGTTTTGCATTCTTAAGGCCAATTACAACTGGTTTTGGGAAAGATGAGTTTAAAGTAGTGATGGGCGTATCTCGAATAAAATCATTCGCAATATTCGATTATACAAATATCTCGAGATGCGAGTAATTCATTCAAAAAACTCGAATACGTTCGCAGCGACGTACTCATCTCTTATGAAATAATTCGAAATATTCGATTATACTTACACCTCCAAGATGCGAGTAATTCATTCGAATGATAAAAACTGGTGAAAGAAAATTACCAAGAGTAGTGCAACAAATATGGTAAAATCCACTTTGCATTTCTGATATATCTGTAGTTAATTTAGTGAAGGTTTTCCACCTTATTACAAACTATTATAGGTTAATAACATAGTGCACACATAACTTTAATGCCAATACTCTGTGAACAATTTATTTTGTTATACACTAAACGCATTGCTATTTACCTTGACTGCAGTTCGCTTTCCATAACCGCTTCATGTAGTTTTTATATAAATTCGATACGGAAGGTACAGGCAAAATTGTGAATAATTGGAAAACTTACCATCAACCAACTTTCGTTACTTTGTCGCTGATGTTCTTATATTGCAACCTTGCTATAGATTAGATTTAAATTGTCTAGCAATATTAGCGCAGGCAATATAAGGTTGAATAATGTGTTAATATAATGAATTAGTTAGACGACAGAACAGGAATAATTTTCTTTGTTCTTCCTGATTTATATATTTAGTAATTATAAGTATGTATTTTAATTAATAATTATATTTTCATAGTATCTATTAAACTTTAAAACATAAATTCTACCGGCGTGTAATATATTTTCTACACATCTACCCGCTTTCGCATAAGAACTGTGTCGGCGTAATCTATAAACTCGTAATTTACTGCAATGTCTGCGTCGCTTTAGAATAATGTATGGATTTGAAAAGAGGGATTAGTACATTCATTTTCAGCAGCCACGGGTTCTAGTTTCGTTGGTAGAATTAGACAACGGGGATTTGTTCGTTAGCTTAGATTAAACGCGATCATTCCTTGCAATCCGAGTTTTTTGTTCAGGTTTGAAACAAATTATGTCTCTCAGTGATCCTACTGGGCCTTACAATGTATACCGTTACATTAAATTTTTGCGTATGATGTTATGAATATTCACTAACAGCCATTTTTAGAAATGAATACGAATAAAGCGTTTGTAATATTCATTTGAATATGTCGGTACAGCGAAAGTTTGGGGTCTATTTAACTAGATTATTTAGAGCAAAACATAGCAATTAATGAAAACCATATATTTGCAAAAATCGAAGATATGTCGCTTCTTAGAACATGTGAATTCAATAAATTACAGAAGCTTGTCTGTATTTATAGTTTGTAATACAATTAAATATTTATCATTTCAGTTGATTTAATATTGTTTATATGTTCAAATATAGCGTCCACCAAGGGCTCTTGCCTTGGAAGTTGATGGTATCCATTTATAACAAACCGCGTCACATTTCTAAAACAGTTTTCCTTGTAGATTTGAACAACCGTTCAGAAGAACTAGCTATTGAGAGAAGTACAGCGGATCACCCGGAAAAGCAACCAGGAAACTCAAACTTTCTGTTGGCGGGGAATAAACGTTCAATCAGATAAAAATTGTTTAACGTGACATTTTTTTACTTAAAACCATTTTTATCGCCACATTCGTTTTTATAAAAACTTTTATAACATTTTTTATAATAAAATTGGGTTGGTAGGAAATTAATTGTGATTTCTGTTTACTGCAATTAAAACACAGTTGTTTTCAGTATAAATGTAATTAATTACATTGTTCTTCTCTATCTCTCTCTAAGTGTCTTCCGTCTCTTGACTGGTTTGACGCATGTTTCCAATCTCGTCTTCCCTCATTGTTCTTATGTTAAGATAATTTGAAAGTGCAGTTTTTGGTCTGTATTTGACTAACATTAACTTTGGTTATACTGTTAATTGTGTTTCAATTAGGGTATTGAATTTAAAACGGACAAGGAACAAATACGAACAGTTTTTTGCAGGAGTAGAAAACAGTGGTAAAGTTGCTTAAACTGTCCGAAAACGGAACTAGGATTTTGGTGGGGGTACTGCCAAGGAGCGTACAATGGTGGAGGTTCCAAATATTTCGTGCTGGTAGCGAGAGCCTTGCTGATAAAGAAGGTCGCGGTCGTCCTTCTTCGGTTCATAATAACCAAGTGAATGCGTTAGTTGTAACAGAACCACGCACAACAGTTCGAGAGCTTGTACAAAAGTTAAAAGTTAGCCATCTAGCACTTAAAACAGTTAGGAAAATGTAAAAAGTGTGACAAATCGGTGGCACCCCAACTGAACGAAACAAAAAAATTCGCCGTTACGAAGTTTGAGCTACGCTTCTTTTAGGCAACAGAAACAATTTCTCGATCATATTGTAACATGACGAAAAGTGTATACATTATGACAACAGGAAACGGTCTGCATAATAGTTGGACAAAAATGAAGCACCAAAGCATTTCGCGAAAACAAAATTACACCAATTAATGATTACCGTTTGGTGGTATTATCTACTACAATTTTATTTAATCCTGGCGAAACCATTACAGCTGAAAATTATTGTCGAGAAATCGACAAAATGCACCAAGAACTGCGACATTTGGTTCCCGCGCTTCTCCTTCCTCACAAACCGTAGTTCTTCCACTGCTGGAAGTAGGTCTCTTCAAGTCTTTTCCAGTTGTCTCTATCCTGTGCAATATGGAACCAATTTTTCCTGCTGTGACCTTTATGTCATCGGTCAATCGTTTCATCGGTCTGCCGACACTTTATCTGTTGTGCCAGGGCCTCCAATTTAGCGACTTGATTACCCGCCTGTCAGTTTCCTAAATGCAGCCTAGCTCTGGCCAATTCGTCTAGGTATTTCTGCTGTTTGATTTTCTTTATCTATTCTAATTTTGTGCCCTAGGTATATATACTCATCTACTTTTTCAATTTCCTCTCCTCCGATCGATAGTTTTATGTTCTGTGTACTGATGATTACCCTTTCTGCGATATTTACAAGTCCTACTTTATGTGAGGCTTGATTTAGATGTGCAATCATGATTTTCAATTCGTCAGGGCTTTACTGATCAATACTACATCGTCTGCAAATCTTAAGTGATGTAGATATGTGTCGTCGACTTTTGTTTTCATATGCTCATCTATTTTGATTGATATTGTTTCTGTTTCATATATGGATTTGAGGAGTCTAGTATACCTTGAATCCATTTTAGCATTATCCAACGATTTCACGATTGCCCATTGTTCTAGGGAGTTAAAGACCTTCCTATAGTTGACGAAAGCCAGGTGAACATTGATATTGTACTCGGTTGTTTTTTCGAGGCGGAGGCAGAGAGTGTGGAGATGGTCAGTTATGTTGAAGCCTCTGCCAAAAACCAGACTGTTCTACTGGCTGGTATGAGTCAAGTTTATTGGTTAGCCTATTTGTTATGATTTTCATGAGAAGCTTGTACATATGTGACAGTACGCTAATTGGTTTATAGTTCTCAAGGCCTTCGTGGTCACCTTTTCTGAAAAGGAGTATAACTTCATTATTCTGCCAGTGTATTGGTATTTTCTATTCTTCGACGCATTTGTTGGGTAAGATTCTTATTGCTTCCCAGAGTTTACTTCGGGCCAACTTCAAGAATTCCGACGTTATTCCATGGTCTCCTGGGGATTTTTTGTTCTTCATCTGTTTTAGTGCGTTCTGCTTTGGCTTATTTCTGGAATTTCTTCGGAGCCTGCATTTAGAACGTCTTTGCTCTGGGATTGGATTTGGTACGTCCTCGCACTGGTCAATCGACAAGGTTCAATCCTGCTTCACGACAATGCACGACCACAAGTCCCACAATTGATTCTCCAACATTGAGTGAATTCGGCTATAAAACATTGCCTCATCCACTATACTCACTAGACGTCTCGTTCTGTACGTAAATATCAGTGCTTGTCACCTTGACTGCAAGAAGTAATCGTTAGCAGGGGCGTACATGGATTGCGCTTAAACTAATTTGGTAATCGCTCGACTTTCGCATGTTTTAAAAATACGAATTGCCCGTACTGGCACACATGGATTACACGTAAAGTAATCTTTTATTTATTTGTAATAAAACGGAAAGTAAATATGCCGAGAGTATTGTTTATTAATATTTTATTTTTATTATATAAAATATACAAACAAAACATTACATATTTACATCAGAGAGTATTATTAATGGTTTTATCACAGAACAAGTATTCACACTAATCATAGATAAACATAAATTATTACTTATTAGCGCATTCTGAACATGAAAACGAGAAATTTCACCTGCTTCATATGTTTTAATTTTTTCTTAAAGAAATTCTGCCTTTGTTTAACATGATAGTCGTGCTGTTATGGCTTGTTACCTGTGGGTCGATGTATTTGTTATCATCTCAGAAAATTAAAAGATTACGCGCAGTACATACCTCCCCGTACAAGGTATTCCGCGCAATTCATGTGCGCTGGTTATCAGAACAACTCTGCTTACACACATTTATCAAAACTTGTAGTATTGTTACTGCTTTGAGTGAATACCAACGATAGCTCCACACATTCTGTACCAAAAACACTGGTAACACGTCACAGGTGTTAACTAAACTGCTTATTGAAATTGTCCTTTAACACTGATACTTACATAGCGCTTTTATTGAACTCGATGAGTCGTGTGGTTGTATTTACTTACAGACAGCAACACTTCAAGTGCCATCCATTACTAGTTCAGACCAAACTACTGTGCACGCATTTAATAATAATACTAAAAATAGTAGTACACTGGAGTAGTACGACAAATATTCTATACTATTAGATTATTTCTCAGTTTTAACGTAACGGATCCTTCCTCTGCATTATCCTTCAAAATATAAAATCATCAGTATTATCACCTCTCGAGATATTGATATTTCCACCGTATATAGTTAAAAGACGGATTTTTATTCCCAAAAAATGGATCAAAATATACGCGCAAATATGTATTAAGGAGGCCTAGATAGCATTATTCCTATTTTTTACAGGAACTGCGTCTGGGAGAAAAGAAATTGTAAGACCATTTTACACAAATGTAGATATACGTACTTACATTATTAGTTTTGTGCAAGATCTTTCGAACTTATTAAGTAAGCCGCACTAGATTTATCAACGACAACAAATATCTATAGTTTCATCAATGGAAAATTAAGAAAAATGCTATGATTTCACGTACTCGAACCATTTTTCACCAAGATGGAGTAAATGCTTGGTGCAATGGTATTCGAAGTTTCGAATTCTTAAACTTACTCTCATGCGAAACAGTTTTGACAGCGCACTAATCTGGAATCTGATAAAATATGAAATTGAAATTAATGTTATTCAGTTCCATTTTGCATCATTCGTATAGATGCAAAAGCTTTTGATCAGCATTGGTATATGCATTTACCTAAAATCCGTGCTTTGGTTATGGTAAATTGGTAAGCTCAGAATGGAGACATTAACAACGCCAGCATGTAGTGGTTGCATGGAAAATATTTAATATATTCAAGAGGGGGGCAACAATATCCAGCTCGCTATTACCTCACTTACGATTCATATGTATATTTAGAAAACGGGTGACAAAAAATTGTGAAAGTATGGTCACGCACATCGACCCATATTACGACATTATTTATTAACAATGCAGGCGTTGATATTAATCTAAAAGGAAGTTAATTCTCAATACGGATAACACAATCTTTTCTAAAATAATTTAAAATTAACTGTGTAGACTTAGGACTTTAGGTGGCGACTACTTGTCTTCCACTAAAATACTGGCATTCGTTGGGAAAACTTTTTTAGATGAGTTTTCTTATATTTTTTACTAAACAGACTGTGACAGATAATCGATATAGGAAAACGTATAACATTCTATATAATAAAATGTATCTGCTTCCACCGGGTTAAGCAGAAAATTTATATTGTACGAAGTAGACTCAAAGATTTTAAGGTTCTAAAATGTATTGGTTCCTAATAAATTCCATATGGTGTAGCACTTATTATCTGTTAAACTCATACACAAAATATATTTAAAAACGATTGCCATTATTCCATTATTTTGTACATCATACCGGGTATACAAAATTGCACTAGTAGGAAGTAAAAGGCAGCAGTAACCACTACTATTTGTTACAGGCACCAAGAGAAGGTCTTTTTCTCCGATGGGACTAAAAATACAATCGTTCCGGACAGTAGATGTAAACTAGATCGCTTAATCCAAATTGATCAAAAACGGCTCTGAAATAGTATATAAACTCTGGGTCGTGGCCGAAGTTGTTCCCGTTACGGCATTGTAATCCTGAGCTCAAATAAGGTAGACCGAACTGTTAGTTACATGGTAAATGAAAACAATTCATTACAAATACTTATAACCATTTTTCCAAATCCCTTTTATTACCGTCGATCACTACTAAGTCTTTGTCCCTTTCATTACCTTCTTCATTGTTTTCAAAAACTTCATTTTTAATGTTAACTAAGCGTGAACTAACGGCAATAAACTAATTCAATGTACTGTTTTTCTATCTAAGTAACCTATGTCTGGAAAACTATGCCCACCTTGCTAATTGTAGCAGGACAAGCGTATTTATCGGAACATATAGTTGGAGAAACGAAAGTGAGTAAGTTACTTTCGAAGCTCATTAACAAACAAACATTATTAACCTGTATCGATTACGGCCTCATTGGGAATCAACTGTATGTGTTACTGTCTTTTCTGGTCATGGAATTGGGTGTGCATGGCTTATCCATAATGTGCAGTCTAACATATACTTCCGTTTTAATTAAAATGTCAAAAACTACACAAAGAGAGGCATGGGTGAATTAAAACTATTCTTCAGGTGCGGATGAAATGATTCGCAAACGTTGGTAGTGTGTGCATAGCTAGAACCTGTTCAAATTGATAATGCGAACATTTTTCAGACAAGGCCGTTCTTGAACATACTCCTACATACCTGGTCATTGATTGGGCTTAAAGTGGTAATGTCGCCACAGATCATTTACATGTCAAGTAAAGTGTTATCGGGAAGCACACAAAAGACCAAAGGTATAATGTAATTTAGGTATATCATACAACTAATCACAAGGATATTAAAGTCTTCGTTATTCGCCTCTCTTCCTCTACATTGAAACGTTATAGGCTTCTTTTCTGCATTTCGGAAGTGTTTCGTCTTGAATTACATTGCACATACTTCTTGTTACGTATAAAAGATCGGTGGCATTTCTGCAGTAGTATCATGATCGGCCAATACACATCGTAAAACTTATTCAGGGCGATTGGAAATATCTTGACCATTTTTACGCTTTTCCGCAGTGGAAATTATTTGCCGTTGCAGGAGATGATTGTCACAAAAAGAATGGTTACAATTTAAATTACATCGCTATATTAAATTATCTGTACCCACGGTATAAATGTTGATATTTTGGAACTATGCACCTCCATTTTTTTCACTACGTTTAAGTTCTTTCGTTCTATTCTTGTAGACTCGTTTAATTAGATTTTACGCATTTGAATTTGAATTCAAAAATGAAACTAAAATATTGTAACAAGATAGTAAGTCTACAAGGTGGTCCATGGTAGCGGGACATTTTGAGAACTTTATTATTCTAAAAGCAACTGTACTTAACTAAAACAAAGTATATCAGTAAAAAGAAAAATATTGGCCATTTTTATTTCTTAAAAATTATTCCGGGCAAATGGCCTCCTCTTCTTTCTATAACTTCCTGAAGTCGGACGTTGAAATTCTGCATAACACGTCGCAACATATCTAATGGAATGTTGGCAATTTCTTGAATAATATTTCTTTTCAGCTCCGGAACATCTCGTGGTTTATCAATAAAAACCTTGCTTTTGAGATAGCCCCACAAAAAGTAATTGCACGCCATTAGGTCTGGCGATCTTGGAGGCCACTCAATGTCCCCGTGTTTAGAAATAACGCGATCTGGACAACAGTCTTCGCACAGCAGTCCTTGATACCCTTGCGGTATGTGCAGTAGCACCGTCTTGCTGGAACCATGTATTCTGGTTGTTCTGTGGAAGCAGGTTCAATTGCTGTGTCAGAAACTGGTTTATCATGTCAGCATAGCGTGCAGAATTGACTGTTACAGCATTTTCATTCTGATTCTCAAAAAAGTAGGGACCAATAATTCCCATAGAGGACATTGCACACCATACCGTTACCTTCGGACTGTGTAATAATTGTTGGTGAAGTTCCTTTGGATTTTCCAAAGACCAATAACAGCTGTTTTGCTTATTGGTATAGCCTGATAAATGGAAATGCGCTTCATCAGACATCCATAAATTATGAACATCAATTTCTTGTTGTAACATCCTTTCAGTAAAATGCAGGCGACGAGGCAGATCTGTTGGTTTCAGTGCTTGAACAATCTGGATCTTGTAAGGATGGAAATGGAGATCCTTATGTAAAATTCGGAGAAAAGCCAATTGCCTGACGATGTTTTCTGGACTGGAACGTTTCGGACTGCGCGTTATAGCTGTTCTAACTCGATCAATGTTATCCAAAGTTCTGACACTTCTGATTGGTCCCGTGCGTTTGACATTGTTCGCTTTGTTCAAATTTACGAACCCACTCTTTTATGGCGTGACCAGATGGAACTCTCCCGTGACGAGGAATATTGAAATTAATCCGAAATTCTTGCTGTGCTGTGACCATAGAGTCATTATTTTTGTAATACGCTTTGATTACAAAAGAACGTTGCTCACCGGATCACCGTTCCATGATTACTGAATAGCATAAAATGTCAAATCATTTGACAAAGAAATCCATAGTAACCTATTCATAGTTTCAAAATAACAACGTTTTCAAAATCTCCCGCTACCATGGACCACCTTGAATATGCCACCCTTCATTTGGTTTTGAAAAAAAATATAACCAATCGTGGGGGCGAACCAAATATCAATATTATATATTAAGGATTATCTGACGTTTTTCTGAACTAAATAGTAAGGATTATCTGAAATGTTAATTCATTCTGAACGGAGAACGAATAGTATGTAAGAAAAGTGTAATTTCATTATCACTTTTCCTACTAAATACATAGTATAATTTCCATGAAAATCTATGCGTGATATTTGGCGTTATTTTGAACTCAAGACATGAAGTGCGCGCAGTCAACTACCGGACATGCATATGAAGGTAATTAGGCATCGCGCGAAATTCAGAATAATGTACATACCAAACCACCTGTGTCTGAGAAAAGATTTAATCTTGGGTATATGGAATGTACAAGGCCTCCAGGCACAACTGGATAAATTTATGGTTGTTAAAAGAAACTTTCCAAATAAAACACCTCGTTGAGGTCCACTCGTTATACCAGAAATGTGTCGAAAGGACAACTATACGCGTTTCTCTGGGAATGATCAACAAAATGTTACATGAATCGCATTTGTTTTATTGAATATATTACAAGAACGTGTACAAAACTGTCAAATAGCTACTGATCAGATAATAGCGATCAAAGCGAAATCCAGGCTCCACAACATCAACCATATCCAAGTATGTGTATCAACAGCCAACTTCACAGATAAAAAAGTTTTAGTGTCACTTAAACAATACGTCACCAGAACTCCCTTGCCGAGAAACCGCAATAGTTTGTGCTGATTTTAAAGTAATTACAACAAACATCAATGTTTACATCAAAAGTGCTGTGGGTAAATATCAAATTGATTCACGAAACATAAGAGGCGAACGCCTCTTAGATTTTGAAAGCGATAAACTTCACAATTGTGAACACTGTCTTTTCTCATCATCTATGAGGGATTTATACCTGCAAAAGCCCGGGAGATAAAACAAGCAACCAAATATAGTACATGCTAGCGAGCTTCTGATGGAGATCGTCCTCCGAAACAGTCAGAACTTACATTGCTGCTATTTTTGTGCATCAAAATATACGTGCCGCCAAACTTCATGTCTTGTTGAAAACTACATCTAAATCATAACGAGAACGCCCTCGACTCATAAAGCTAGCCTGCTAATATTCCTCATTTAATCGGCAAATCTTGGAAACACTCCCTGAAGTCAATAACGTGTTAATACAACAAATTTGGAACAAGGCCAAATAATGCTTGTATGAAGCCCCACAAAGCAAGCGAAAAATCAGAGTAGGTATGCAAAAAAGCAACTGACTCCGCAGTATCAACATTGAAATCCACAGGTCGTGCGTATAAGGCACGAACATTTATTATGAAAACATATGTCAGTTGATCGTATAGAAACCAACCTAAATACCTATTTGAAAATTACATTCATAATACGAGGATTTAAATGAAAAACATGATGCAATAGAAGATACAGATAGTAACCTCATGACTGCTCTAACAGTCAGTGAAGATGAAGTGTAGAGACTTTACCGTCAAAACTTGCACATACAAAATGATTGCCTAGATATATTTATCATATTGAAGTGCCAGATATTCTGAAAGACAAAGTAGAATCAACAAAGCTGCGGAAATCTTATAAACTACAGGTGAACAGGGATTCAGATTGTGCATTGCCTTTGCAACAGCATTTGACGTACCCGACAATGGTCGTAAGATTGAAAACATGTTCAGTCTTGCTTGACATCACAAAAAGCGACCCATCACCATATGTTGCCATAACACCGATCGCTAGACATTTTCAACAAACGACTGATAGCATGCACCCACCTTAAATACTATCCGAACAAGCGGAGTTTGAAAGATGAAAAGGTACACGGGAAGCAATTTGATATGTCCGCCTATTAAGAACAAAACGAAAAGAATTCAGTACCTCACTTTACATCTGCTCTGTATACTACAAACTTTCGATATTGTATAATGGAACCAGCTCTGGAAAATCTTACTAAAAATGTATTTTGTAACATCTGTTATGCCGCATTTTCAGCTTATACTAAAACACGAAAAGGAATATTAAAGTTGATCAAACGTAGACTTTGAACCTCAATGCAGGATTCACCACTTGGTGAATCCTGTATTGAGCATGCATACTCTTACCTCCACTATTGAATATTTGAACGGAGCGGAACAATACAACACTACTGCGACTTACACTTCGTAGCTTAATTTGAATCTTAGTAAACAGATATGTATTAGTGCTAACTAATTATTGTTTACAATTCGATCTTAACGATGTTTTTTAAACCATTACAGCCCTGTATAACGCAATGGACACGTTTAATCCCACTTCTGTTTATGCTTTATTACGATAATGAAAAAACTGAGGCACGTATAAAAAATATATACTTGAATTCTTGCTAAAACACATTTATATTACGTATCACAGACAAGCTAGCAATCTCCATATATTACATTATACATTTCTATAAAAGGTTCGCTTTAAGAACGTTCCATATTTTCGGAAATATCGGATTGTTAAGTTATTCATTTGGGAATTGAAACAATCCTACGGTAGGCACATGAACGCAGATTTCGCTTGTACATGCAGCATACTGATGTCTCAATAAAGTGCCATCTGGTTGGATGCCTAGTTCTAGTAAAATATTGTACAACAGAAACACAATCCATAAGGCAAAAGCAATAAAAAGCTCATGGACATTACTCGAGACTTATATGAAAAATGTATAGGAAATGTAAGATCAGAATATGAAACAGACGCAAGTTTGTTTCCATTTGAAAACAAATCGATTTTGTTGTCTTCAATATCGTTACATTTCACGGTAAAGCGAGCCATTAAATTTTTATGGATCTACTTGCCTTTGTGTTGTTTAGTAGCATTGAGCGTACAGAAGATTAAACGCAGTTTACAATCAATAGCTAAATTTCATTGCTGTTTATTTTCCTGTCTAGGAACCGTTTTCTGTCTGTTTTCAGGAGAAAGGTGGAAAGATTCCGATTATAGTGAGCAATACAGTTCGCGCTTCCGTGCCCCGTCATTATTCTAGTGGTATTCTGCATAACGCTTTACTTCAGTTTCATCTAATCTTAACTAGTTAGTTTAACATATCAACAAATTTGATATATCTTTGGTTCTTTTTGTGGCGTTTCTTACAGTTCAACTTTTTCATGTAAAGTTCGTTTAAATATTAAAAAACTGCGGTATCAACTCAAGCAGATACATATTGGCATGTTGTATTGAATATCTCTCTATGATTATTGATCAAATTTAACATTTTTATAAAATAATGGTGTTTACGTTAGACCAAGAATAGTTTTTCTTGGAAACTTACATCTGTAGTACGAGGTGTGTTCAATTGAAACCCATCTTTGCTTCATAAAAAATTTGTTCAACAATTTAATTACAAATAATTACCGTCACAGTTGAGGCACCTATCCCATTGTTTTACTAACCGACGTATACTCTGCTCATAAAATTCTTGTGGCTGCTGACAGAAGAAGTCTTCCACAGCTATCTGTACTTCTACCTCATACTCAAAATGTCGACCATTGGATGATTTTTTCAGCGGTCCAAAAATATTGAAATCGCAAGACGATAGATCCGGGCTATAGGGTGGATGCCGTAAAGCTCTACATTTCTTTCGTTGAAGATTTTCTTTTACCACATTCGCAGTATGAGGCCTAGCATTGTCGTGCACCAAAAGGACCCCACGCCTAAGTTTTCGTAGACGTTTCCGTCTTGTTGCTTGATGAAGCTTGTTCAAAGTTTCATTGTACAGATTTGCATTGAAATTTACTCCAGTTTTCTTAAATTCTATCAACAAGGATACTTCATGGTCGAAAGAAAATGTTAACATCACCTTGCCTGCAGAAGGTTGTGCTTTACACTTCTTCGGTGATGATGAACTTGAATGTTCCCACTGTATCGACGATAACTTATACTGGATGGCTCGTAGTAATGGCACCAAGTTCCGTCACCAGCAACTATTGACAGAAGAAAGTCATTACCATTTTGCTTATAGTCTGTGAGGTGTTGCAGAGATAAACCCATTTGCAAGCATTTTTGGTCATTAGACAGTAGACGAGGAATCCATTGCGAAGAAGCTTTGCTGTAACTCAGATTACGAAAAATACTATGGACAGATCCTACACTCGCACAATCTTAAGTTTTCGGCACAATTCCTTCACAGCTGGAAACGCAATACATGCATTTCCATACACTGCTTCTAATCGCGTTTGAATCTGTAATGGCTGCACACCTTCTGCGCATAAAAATTGTAAGACCGCACGCTGATTAAACTTGGACGGATTTTCAACATCAAACGCCATTTCAAAATCGTTTTAAAAGTCAGAATAAAATTCCAACCATAGAAACTAATTAATGTGTTGCTTACGAAAAGTACTAACATTAACAAACGTCATTTGAATTACTGCATTTCTTTCTAAGGCTAAGTTGATCAAAAATGTGTTTCAATTGAACAAGCCACGTAGTAAACAAAAACGAGGTACTTGATTTTGTTCGACACATTCGCACATCATATTTAGGTTGTAACAAGGATTTGAAAACCTGGAAGAATGCATTATGAAATTTTTGTACAACCCACTAATAACTAAACTGCTGGACAAAATTATCGCATCACAAAAAAAATGTTCTTTAAACAAAATTTTTTATAGATATTATAAGAGTGTTAGGGCTTCGCAATAGTAATAAGGACTATTATAAAGGATTAGTGGAAATTTATTGCGTATTTGAAGAAAATAAGGAAATCCTTAAACTATCGTAAAATCTGAACAATAATAAACAACAAACTTGAAACAAAAACACAAAGAAAATTGTGCAAACATGATTTTAATAGCGTATCACGCCTACTCTTGCTCTCATTATTTCATTGAGCCTTCTAGGCATTGACCGAATCACACGGGCGATATATTCCTGAGGAATGCTTTTCCATTCCTCTTGGAGAGCCAGTTCCAGCTCTCTTAAAGTTGTGGGACGATGCACACGAGCCTGGAGACGTCTTTTTAGCATGTCCCATACATGTTCGATAGTATTAATAGCAGGGCTTCTAGCTGGCATAGCCAAAACATTAATGGCAACTTCTGCAAGGTACTCTTCGACGACGCCAGCAACGTGAGGCCTGGCGTTATCTTGTAAAAGGAGAAACTCTTCCCCAACAAAGGGCGCTAAGGGTATCACGTATTGTTCTAAAATATCCTCCACATACCTTTCAGCATTCAATGTTCCCTTGGCAATGATGTGCAGCTCGATACTTAATGATATGCCTCCCCACACTATTATGGAGCCTCCTCCAAAGGCGACCCGTGGAACCATATTGCGTTCAAAATAACGTTCTCCTCTGTGTCGCCATATTCTTTGGCGCCCATCTGGCGAATGCAGAACGACACGGGACTCATCTGTAAAAAGAACATGTCCCCATTCTTCCATTATCCAGTGGGCATGTTCTCTGGCAAATCTTAATGTGGCAGCTTTGTGAGCCCTGGTGAGAAGAGGTCCTGTGGCAGGTTGTCTGGCAGCCATGTTACCTTCCTTTAGCCTTCTTCTGATAGTTCGTGACGGTGCTGCTGGATTCCGTGCCCTTTGTAGCTCATCCCTAAGCTGATTGCTGGTTTGAAAACGATCTCTAGACACAGCCAAGCGGATCAAACGGCCGTCCCTTTCTTGGGTATTTACAGTCTATCTGAATCGTTTCAATACTCGGGAGACAGTAGATTAGTTCACACCGAGGCGATCTGCAATATTTGCCTGGCTTAACCCTAACTTAGCATGTACGATGACTCTGTTTGCATTAACTTCCGAAACACAACGTTGCTCGTTCATGATAATTTAGATTTTTCCCTGCATTCGGTGCAATTGTTTCAGTTTGGTGTTGATTGGTTGCTAGGAGGGGCCAACTACACTTTGCGATAACAAATCGAAATAAATGCATCTGTTCTGAAATGATTAGAGACATTTAAGGACAATTTTTTTGTGATGCGATAATTTTGTCCAGCTGTTTAGTTTACTCGATATCGGCAGTGTGTATAAGAAGTTTACCGTTAGACCTAGGTTTCTAAGGTAGGTGGCCTTAGAAGATGTGCAAGATCACTTAGAAGTAAGCCCACCTAAACCACTGGATCGTAAACTGGCACAGAAGATAATATTTTTACAAAGTCGTATCTTCAATTTTATTGGATTGCCCTTAATGACCAAACTTATAAACTATTACATGCAAATTCATCACTCATGGAGTAGTTTACAAGGCATTTCTAGACATACTATTCATTACCTACGTTTAATCAATCAACAGCTATCATAAAATAAAACTTCTATACTCCTATATTTCAAAGGTTCTGCCAGTAAACGTTACAGTTACTGCTTATCTCAAAAACGAGACAATTGTGTTTTTCTTTCCACTAAGTAATTAAACATCTGAAATATATTTTACACCAACTTCCACAATAAGAAGAGGCATAGAGTCGAGTTTTATAATTGTACTACAACTTGGTTACGCGATATAAAATTTTGTGAAGCTTCAAGTGCATTCAGTGGATGAAAAACAACAGATGGACTAATTGGAGTAAAAGGAAATGTTTAAACATATTACTTGTTCAAATTTAGAGCAAGCTTTTGCTTTTACTCATTTATTTGCTGATTATATTTTGGCATTTGAAACTTTTCAATATTGAAACGTAAACTGAAAATAGAAAGTAGGGCGAGTTTTTTATTGATTATTTTATCACAGGTACGGCAACTGAAGCTGACACAGCGAATTAACGTACATACAAATTTTCGATAACAGACAAAGTAAATATTTATTTTATAAATTTTATATGGTAACTTCTATGCGGGTTACTTACATAAAAAAAAAACGATATTCCTCCTTCGTTTTTGTGACTCTTTGCAAAATCAAAATGTGTTTCATTACAAAGGAAAGGACTTATAGACAATTACCTATGTATGCCTAAACTCTTATAGTAATGGAAATCGAAACCATTTGCTTCTTATAGTATTTGTGTACTCAAGGAGTTTCTGATAAAAGTGCATGCATATAATTATAATTTGCTCTCATTTTTGCCATATTATCATTTATTTTATTCACTTAGAAGATGTAATACAATATATGAATGTAGTAGTAGAAAATACAGTAAACAGTAAACACCGGATGCTCTTTCACGTAACCACCATATTGAGGTGGGCATTTACAGAAGTGAATATTAAACTGAAAGCAGAGAAGAAGGGCAAAGAAAAGATAAAAGGGAATATATTAAAGTCAGTTTGCAGGAGAAAATAACTAAGAAAGTGTTCACGCCTATTGTGAAACAATTATTCAGTTATAAAATTTTCAGCGTTCTTGAATAGAGATCATTAAACAATTTGCGGTTAAGTTTAAGCTTAATAAATTGTAACAATGCATACGTGTAGGCTTACTTATTGAATTAATTTGTTCTATACTCTTTGTTCTTCTACTTTTTTCCATCCAATTTCTTACTCCCAATGCGTTTAGGTGTTATTTAACATTTCCAAATCATCTCTTTCGCGGTCTTCCTTTTATCCCTTACTGTATTTCTCTTGTCCATATTTTTCTGAACTTTCTTTCTATTCTCATTATTAATACTTCAACGAATTAGTGCTGTTATGTCTATATGTTTCGTTAATATGTCCGGTTCTTTATATATTTCTTTAGGTTCTTGGTTGGTAATATTTTTCCATTTGCGTTCCACTTTCTTTGGTCCAAATATTCGCTATAATATGTTCTTTTCCTATATGTTCAGCTTTTGTTGCTGACTAGCTTTTAACTTCAAGGATTCACTTGCGTAAGTCACTGTTACTTTTATTAGCGTTTTGTATGTTTTTACATTTACTCCTCCTTCCACTTGTTGAGATGATCTCCTGTAGCGCGTACGTACTCCGATTTCCCGCCACAGTCCCAATAACTTTTACACTTTAATTCCGCTGGAAATACAATTCCTAAACTTGCTAACTGGAAGTTGCGTAATACGACGCGGTTGCCTGTATAGCTACATTTATTTAAATTTGTTCACATGATTTATTTAATGTTTGAATAAATAAAAATTTAGTTTTAGTATATTTGGAGATAGTCCTTACATTAACGTATCATTACATCTATAACCAGACCTAATTTCAGATTGTATTTCTGGGAGATTGTTATTGAACAATGTTTCTAATTCCCCATACATTTATTATTTTCGAACAGATAGAATAACAGATAATTGAATACAGGAGGTTCAGAGACACGAGGGAAGCAGGAAATAGAAATTAGCCGAACAAACACTTGTAAGATGTGTTAGACAAGGTAATATAAATGGAACGCAAACATTAATCATGTAGCTATTAATACAGCTTTGATTTGAATGGAGCTAATTGTTTGTGGAATTTCAATTTCGTCAACGTTGCAATACTGAAGATATTTCGTAAAAGTTATTTGATGATTTTATCTTCCAGTTTTTGTAGTGGAGAGAAATATTGTCAAGATTTGCTCTGAGTTTCGAGATTAAATAATTTATTTATTGCTTTGGGTGGAATGTATCAGGAGACTTGAAAATCCAATAAAATCGATTTTGAAGGCAGTGGTTCTCAAATACATTTCATGTTTTTATGTTTAAAGTAAGTTTTAAATTTTTGGTGCAATTAAAGTACCTGAGAGTCTAGAACTCGAGCGCGGATAATATGCATTTGCATATAATCTGGCTTATATGCAGAGCTACGATTTA
>JABXWE010012840.1:0-30485 GCA_014611495.1 Limonius californicus
GTTTGAAGGATGCCTGTGAAAATTTTATATATGTTTGAGATTAGGTTTATTGGGCGGTAATTCCTGATTTTTTCATTTCCTCCTTTTTTCTTGTAAGATTTTTTGAATACCGTATGACTTTTGTCTAGTATTTCTTCTAGTTCATCTTTTAGCATTTCATTGGTGATCCCGTGTTCTCCTGGTGCTTTCCCACTTTTTGATTTTATTATAGCTTTCCTCATTTCCGTTCTTTGGATTGGTGTGATTTCGCTATCGTTTTCTACTGCAGGGATCCCATCATGGGTGTTGTTTATAAAACTCTGTTGCTACTTTCATAATTTCATGTCTACTATAAGACTTGTGGTCTTGGTTGGGGTCGTCTAATTGATGTAACCATTTTCCCCCTTTGCTTATTTGCTTATACACTTCTCTGGTTGAACCTGACTTATTTAGAATATTGTTAATTTTGATTTTTTCTGCTTCACGTAAGTCTTTCTTAATTTCTCTTTTAGTTAATTTATCTAGTTCTGCAAACTCTACTTTGCTTTTCCCACCTGATAGTCTTCTTGGTTTCAGTGTTTTCTGAATATTGTTCTAATTTTTTATCAGAGTTGGGATTTATATTCCTTTAGGTGTGTTTGCTCGCCTCTTGTAGGGTTCTTTCTAGGTCATTATACATTTTCGGTGAAGTTTCGCTTTGCCGATTTATTTTGTTTATATTTATGGCTTGTATATGTCTCGTTTGAAGTCTTTTGGGTTCTAGTTTTTTATTTGTTTATGGTTCCTTTTGTAAAGAGCTCGGCACTTTCATGTCGTTTTTGTATGTTTAAAGTTGTTCGTAATAGGCGGTCGGTGGTCCGAGCTAAATTCGAATTTATTTAGTGTTTCTGTGTTTTTTATTATCTGTTTATTGTTTGAGAGGATGTAATCAATTTGAATTTTATATTGTCCGTTAGGTAATAGCCATGTCCATTGCTTTCCTGGTCTTTTCTTATAGAGATTGTTTGTTATTATCAGTTTGTGATTTATTGCGAATTCTATTAGTCTGAAACCTCTATTATTTCTTTAATATTGCATTACTGATATTTATTGTTTTTATAACAAATGTTGCAAAATGAGCACCATCATTCTCAGAACACTCTCTAGCGCTTCGAATAATGCTTGCTACAAAGCTGCGAATAATATTATTGATTAATTCTGAGTATTAATTCCTCTTCATGTCGAAATTCTTTAAGAAATCCCCAAAGAAAGCAGTCCAGAGAGTTTAAGTAGGGCGATCAGGCAGGCCACGTGGTGACTCCTCCACGACGATTTCATCTTCTTGGATAATTCTCATTCGGCCATTCTCGTGTCATCTAACAGCCCAGCTAAATTTGAATTAATAATAGGAATATAATTTTCTGTATTTAACGACGTGGAAAAATAAATGAACCGATTAAACAATTATTTCCAATTATTCTAACCCAAACATTAACACTGAAACGCGCTTCGTAACTCCGTTCATGTTTTGAATGATGATTCTCTTGAGCCCATTCGTGCCTATTATGCGTGTTAAAGACTTCATATCGAGTAAATGTACCCTTGTCTACCTATAAAATATTACTTAAGGAGTTATGACTAGCTTCTTGATGATTTAGTAACCACTAGCAATATCTTACACGTATTAGAAAATCTTTCGGTAGTGATCGTTGCACACCTTTGAAATATGGTAACGATATATCCCATCTTCTTTAGTTATCCTATGTACAGAATCATGAAACGTGGTTTACATTAAAATGTTGTATAATAGCTCTAGTTCTGCATTTAAGTTCGCCTTCAAAAGGTTCAAATGCTTCTTCTTCCAGCTGCAGCGTTCTCACACCTCGTAGACGACCACGATCTAGTGTTGGGGCAACGTTCCCAGCTTCTCTATTTCTTTGACTTAATAGTTGCATAACATTTACTACATCTAGATGTTGACTATTAGGATAGGTCTCAAGGTAAAGACTTGCAGTTTGCATTAAAGATCTCTCTCTCCCTCCCTCTCCCTCTCTTCCTCCCTTCCGCCCTCTTTCTCTCTCTCTCCCTCTCTCTGCTTTTCAATCCGCAGATTGGTTTGTAGCAGCGCTCCACTCTTTTCTACTCATGGCTAGTCTCTTCAGTTCCCTGCAGGTATGACATTCCATGTCCTTGAGCATTTGTGCCATATACTGTAGTTTCGGTCTTCCCCTAGAGTTGCGCCCCTCGATTCTTCCTTCAACTATTACATTAAAGATACCGTGTCAAAATTGAGTACATATCCACATATTCATTCAGATTGTACGAGGGTTGCCTCTTATATTTCGAGATTAGAGAACAAAAACAAATATTTATCATCGAAAATGGCTTTATTGTTTTTCAAAATATTCTCCATGAAGATCAATACACTCTTGCCTGCGTGTGAACCAATTTTCAAAACACTTCCTCCACTCCGATTGAGGTATCTCCAAAACATGCATTTTGAACGCATCAACCGCTTCTTCAGGTGTCGAAAATGTTGACCTCGCAATTTATTTTTGATGTTCGGGAATAAAAAGAAGTCACTGGGTGCCAAATCAGGACTAGACGGCGATGACTCATCAAATCGACGCCGACGTTTTGAGTACTCAAAAAATCACTTGTTCGAGCCGATGTGTAAGAGCTCGCATTGTCGTGGTGGAGAATGATCCGTCTTCGGCGGTTGGTTTTCCTTATTTCTGCGAAGCCTTGTAGCAAACAAAATATGGTTGTGTAGCATTCAGAATTGACCGTTCTACGTTGCATCAATGGTACGGTTGAAACATGTCCAGTTTTTCCGAAAAAACAGGTGACTATTTGCTTCGAAGTGCTTCGAGCACGAACGACTTTTGTTGGGTTTGGCACGCCTTGGAAGAGGTCATACAGTCGACTGCCGTTTACTTTCGGGATCATACGCGTAGATCCACGATTCGTCACCTGTCACGATGTCATACACATTTTTGAAGCAGCGCGATCGAATTTTTTGGGCATTCCTTACGATCAATTGACATGAGCTTGTTTTTGAGCGATTGTCAAATTATGTGGGAACCAACGCGAACAAATCTTTTTTACGGCCAAATGTTCATGCAATATTGAATGTATGCTGGTCCCACTAATGTCCAAGGATACCTCAATCTCACGATAAGTCACATGACGATCTTGCGGTATCAGTTCACGCAACGCATCAATGGTTTTCGGAACAACAACCGATTTTGGACGACCTTCACGGAATCCGCCATTGAACGAACTACAGCCACAATTGAATTCCGTAAACCATCAATAAAAACTGGTCCTTGATGATGCTTCATCGCCAAAATCGAATTAAGTTCATCGATGCACTGTTGTTGAGTTCCACGTCGAAAGTTGGAAAAAATAATCGCACGAAAATGTTCACGATTTAATTCCATTTTTTGGCCGATATGAATTTTTCAAGTTACTGTAAACAACACAAATAGCGCTCGTACGTCAAAACTTTCTGAGTACGTATACCGTCAAAAATGTCAAACTTGACGATAGAGACGTCAGTTGCCAGATGGCAGCACTTGGGTTGCCCAATCCTGAAATATAAAAGGCAACCCTCGTATTCCATATATTATGAAACTGCTCTGCTTCTGTCAAGTCTAGCTGAGTGTCCGATTGTCTGCACCGCCTTAGCGTCATATTCTGTATGGCGGTTCCTAGAGGATCACCTTCAAGTTTGGTCACTAATTCTGTCAATTCTTTTTTACCTTGGATCGCCGTTGAAACCTGCATTTCCATTGTTTGTAGTCCACTTTAGTGTTTGTTCCTTAGAGTCCAAGCTTTGCACGCATAGGTCAACGTACACTGATTTGTATACTGCCGAATCACGACTTCATAATTATCGCACTGTCAGCCAAAACTCCAAACGTTAAATTAATCTGCATTTCGTTACTCAAAGTGTTTACCGCTAAATGGAGCGCGTAGTTTTAATGTTATTTGGGTCAGCTTGCCACCCTAAACCTTTCTCATAACAGTGACACGTACTACTTCTTTCGGGGTGAAATCTAAGTGTTCTGCAAACCAGGGTAGTCAAGTTGTGAATGCTGCCTCTCAAAACATATTGATTAAGCTGAGTAATAAAACCGCCTAGTTAAAGTGCTCCTATAAAGTAGAAATTGTGTTCTAAGATGTTCTATAAACGTATTAGCGTACGTAAACTTCAGCATAACTTTGTTTTAATTAAAATGTAAGTTATAACGAAACAAGTCACGAGTAGTCCACTATGCGATAATATTTGTAAGTTATCTAGGAATATTTAATAATTATTCTATTCCGCAACAAATATTCCTAGGAATTTTCCACCTGTAAACTCTCAATATTTTATTTAAAATCCCATTAACATTTCATAGGATCAATTGGAAAGCAAACACCTACGTGAAACTGAAACGGTTTACTTTTAATAATAGATCACCTTTTACAAATCAAGATGACGCTAAAATTGAACGACCTCTGTTGCTATTTAATTACTAATACAACTACATACAATATATTTTAAAAGCAATTCACACACACAAAATTGTGCCTATGAATCAGTTTAATAGAATATAAATGAAAAAATTATTGTACATAAATACAAAAACAGTTATCCCTTAAATTTTTACGTTCAAGATTTAGTGTGCGCTGATACCTTATGTACGAGAATAATTTGCTGCAACATTCTTGTCACGGTATCGAAACATGTTGTATAAACGCGAGATCCTGGAAAATCATTCGGAGCTGAAACAGCAAGCATCGACATCTGTTGATTGTTACTGTTATAGTTAGAGCCTGATAGAGATCCTACGTGCATTTCTCTTATTGATGAGCAGCAGCACCTGACGCCCGCACACATTACCAGCTGTCAGCTGCTGGAGGTTATAGCAGTGTGGTTATTTGCACGTGCTACCTTCTGTTAATACATAATGCAAACACGTTGCCATCTGCACTACCAAACCTCTCCCCTGCGATGCTGTACGGCTTGTACCTAAAGATAAATAGATTTGCGCTTTTGTTTTCTCCACATAAGTTAAAAATATACATAAGCGAGTAAACGAAAATTTCAATATACTTTAAAGTGCAGGTATACGAAATGGTAAGTGCGAAGTAGGAATATCACGGTTGTTTCTTGATAGATTGATCGCAAATCTCCATGCTACTTCTAGATCTATACAGGTGAAAATGTAATATATATACTAATTAGCAGTAGCCGGACGAGTAGTGTTGGGTAGTACCTAAATGCAGTAGATCATATACAGGAATCTTGTAGGTTGAAATACATCATATTTTAACAGACCTTTCATTCATAGATTCCAATATCCTTTATTTATTTTAAAATGTTTTGTAAAGTTTTGAATATTCATAGAGTTCCAATTTCAGTTCAATAAATAAACTTGTGTTCAGTAATCTTTTCTAGATTTCAGGGTGCCGCGGGCGAACACAACATTTGTTTAAAAAATGGTTATTTTTGTGCATTCATATAAACCTCTTAAGCCTTAAATTCATTCCAAACTTCAAAAATATAGTGCAGCATCTAAAAACAAAAATTTTCGATGAATGTATACTACCCACAATAACGTATGGAAGTGAAACCTGGTCCTTCACGAAAATCCTTCTACGGAAATTAACTACCACAGAAAGAGAAATGAATAGAAAAATACTGATAGAAAAACCAATCCGTCGATTAGACAGAAAGCGAAAATTACAGATGTAGTAGAAAAGACCACAACATTAAAATAGAGCACATGAAAACTGGCGACCATGGGACCATAAACGAAACATGTGAAGACCCCCAAATACGATACTCGTATGCTCAGTTTCATATGAAATGCACCACTCATTAAAGATAAAGCTACGTGTTTGAAAATTTGCTAAAATAATGTTTTAATGAAATGATCACTATTTCCATTAAAAAATCAAGTGGTTGTGGTGTTCGTCTACTGGCTCTCATCAACTTGTTGCTTAGAAACAAAACAGTATCTAGTATACATTAATTAGTTGCTTCGAGATTTTGTTATATTTGTGAGAGAATTCATGTTTTAAAATGCCTCCAGTAAGACAACGTAGAAATTTTAACCACATTTCCAATTTTGATAGAGGTCGAATTATCGGCATGAAAGAAGCTAAAGTCCAGCTTCTTTCGCGAAAATGGTAGAAGGGTAAATCGAGACCACACTACAGTTGCATGAATATGGTCTGCTTGGTCAGAAGAAGGCATTCAGCGACATCGTCCAGCTGGTAGACCTCCACGTAGCAGCAATGTTCGTGAAGATCGACTTCTTCGAAGAATGGCTACACGAGACCGCTTTCAAACAACAAGGTCTGTTGCTGTAGACTGGATGCGAGCTCTTCACCGCCTTGTGTCAAGGGCAACAATTTACAGAAGAATCTCTTCTTTTGGACTGCGATCCTATCGTCCATTCCAACGGCTCCCTTTAACTGCACATCACAAGGCTGTTAGACTTGTTTGGTGTCAAGAGCGGCAGCATTGGAATTAGCAATGGAATGACATTGTCTTCAGTGGCGAATCAAGATTTTGTTTGTGGGCAAATGACGGCCGGAGGAAAGCACGTCAATATCGAGGGGAAAGACGAAATCTAGAGTTTGTTGAAAGACGCCATACAGCTTTAACAGCTGGAGTTATGGTTCGGGGTGCGATTTGTTTCGGTAGAAGATCACCTCTTCTGTTCGTCCCAGTCACTTTAAATGCTCATCGCTATATTCATAATGTCCTGGAACCAGTGTTAGTACTATTCATGCAGACGTTGCCAAACGGTCTTTTCCAACAGGATAACGCACGTCCACACACTGCAAACATTACCAGAACGTACCTCCAACAAGCACAATTGCAAATATTGCCCTGGCCTGCACGATCACCGGACTTATCGCCGATCGAACATCTTTGGGACATGATGGGCCGGCGACTAAGATTATTGCCAAGAGCTCCTAACAACTTAGACGAGCTGAGACACCAACTTGAGGTTATATGGAACGAGATACCCCAGGAAAACATAGACCACTTGATAGAAAGCATGCCAAGACGAGTAAATGCTTGCATTGCTGTTCATGTATCACATTATTAATTTTGTTTTCGTTGTTGTTATTGTTTTCTTATAATTGTTAATACCTTTTCATGGAAACCTGATCATTTCATACGCAATAATGAAACATTATGTTAGCAAAGTTAGACCTTTTCGATAATTTACTGCCAAAATTCAATTATAGTAGTGTAAAGACTATTGTCAAGCCATTTGCTGAATCCTGCTCCATTGTCCAAATGGCTGATCCACCCACAAGTAGCTGAGGGGACCTGACCCTGGTTGACAGTTGGGTTTTTGGTGGATTTCGAGGTCGTTATTGGTGTCTGTTTCTCTTCTTTAGTTGCCTTCTCCTATCGGAGGTTGGTGATCATAACAGCAGTTCTTATTTTCGAGACTACTGCCCTAAATAGTTCTACCGAGTTGTACCAGTCTCGTAAGGATTTCAACCAGGATGTTCTTCGCACAATTCGAAGTGATTGAACCTTTTTTTGTTTGTAATAAGAAGCGACCTTCAGTCGCCGACAGTTTTTTGTATTACCAAATGTAAAAATTAATTATACATATATTGTTTTATTCGTGTAAGCTCCGACGCCATTGGCCGCGTAGTCGTTTGGACAAATTACGTGCGCCAGTGACGGCGAGTCCTTTTTGCTTGACCGATCAAAATTGATTATCTGTAAAATAGAGTTATTAAAATCACCTTTTGCTGTCATTCTTTTGTATTGCCAATGATTTCACTATGTGTTTTAAAATTCAGTATATCTTTTATTATTTTGTATTTGTATTTGTTTGTGCATGAATATTGCAAGCTTCATATATTTAGGAGGAGGCGCAATAAAGGTGAGTCCGATTCCCGTAAGCTACTGGCCTCTCAGCCTTCCGCGAGGACCTACAATCAGCTGTGATTTGGAAGATGGCGCCCACTAATTTTGACCCACTCTGTACACAACTAGGAAGATTTCCTCCCGTAAGCGATTTCGTGAATCCCCCTACTCCTCCGAGCTAAGCTGCATGCCTTTTTCCACGTCACCTGTTGCGGGTCGACGAAAAAGCTCCTTAGGCTCGTAACATAGTTTTCGTTTCTTTATTGTGTTAATTAGTTCTCGTTCTTTATTATCTGATGTACGACTTCCTCACTCATCTTCGTGTCTTTTCTTAACCCCTAAATCCCGTTTCCTTGTACAAACTGCTGCAGAGGTGTACAGCAAACACAGCGCCTGGTGGACGCTGACTGTTAGAAGGGCGTCGGTAAAGGAACCTGCTCCGCTGGGTACCAGATAGGAATAACTCCTGTTCCAAGTTAGCGAATATAGCATGCCGATGCTTATTTAACATTACCCGATTTTGAAAATACTAACGAAAGAAAAATATGAAACCCACATGCAAATCAGGATGTAGTATCCATTTGACCGTAGAACTTACTAAAAGCTACCACTGAATTATCACAATAAATAACCTTAAACCCATTGTGATTAGGTAATCGTATCTTAACTACCTTAGGACCATGAACGAGGGTTTTCTTACTTAAGGTAAATGTAAAAGTGGAAATACAGTACAATAAAATATATAGTATCCAACACAATACGTCGGACAGTAAGATATAAACACGTTTCTGTCGTAAACGAAAATTAAGGCAACATGTTCCATCTAATAAAACGTATTCTCGACTAATAAAAGAAGGCGAGAACTAAGAGAATAAAATTAAGTATTATGAGCCTATATTTAACTTCACGTTTTGCGTAGGTCGAAAAATCGCTTTCGGAAGCCTCGTCTAACCGCTGGTCATTTACATATGCCGTTTTCCTATAAATTACGGTTGTGACCATCGTAATAGCTAGGATATTAGAACGGCGAACCTACATAACTACGAAGGCATCAATCGTTCAATAGGAATTATCTAGAATAACTTCGTGGAAACTAATTCCCAAGTTCAAATGTAACAGAAACGAATTTCCCAAGGCATCAACTGTCAAATATGATGAAATGATGAATTATTTCTCACTAATTCGGGACTAGCCAAATTATTCAAGTAAATTTTATAAAAAGATTACTAATTTAATCGCGCAACGAGTTGAAAATGGAAAACTATTTAAGGAACTTATTTGTAAAATCAGCCTAAAATGCATCTTTAGTTCAGCGTAATCAAATTATACTATTTCTCAAACATTACAATGTTAGTATTAGTTTAAAAAATTGATACTTATGTTTAGATGACCAAATACTGAAGTATAAAAGTTTTCATATTAGTCTTGAACAGTTTATTTATAGTATTCTAAGTTGACATTATATTTACATAATTATACTATTTTCGCTAGTTTTCTCGTTTGTTAAAGCGTTGTTTTTTACTACATTTTCGAAATGGATCATCACAGTCGAATGTTCAAAGATCCTCGGAAGGCTCTATCCGAAAATATAAATTATTAGTGAAATTGTAGATCATTATTGCAATTGAAGTGTACTCTGTAATCAGGCTCGTGGGCTATAGTACTTGTAACAGGTACAACTTTATTTTTATAATTGTATTGGCGGGTACAACTTTATCTTATGACTTTTGTAGTATAGAACTTAATTCCTACACCGTAACCCCGGTATTCGCTCCCTAGCGACCAATAAACCTGCAGTATCTAGTCTACCTAGGTCCCAAAATCGCGCTACCAATAACATTATTATTGATTATCATTAATTGGTGTGATTGTTGTTACCCAATTATTTCGTTAATCGAATATAAACCCGCTGTTTGGAGACGTAAGTTGCATGATTTGTAAACATGCGTTACTGCTAACTATGTAAACGTTTATTGATTGCGAGTACGAGCCCATGGATAATGTGTCTTCCACAAACGCGTTGTTTTCTACATGGTAACTAGTAGTACAGTACCTCCCAGTAATATAACTGAACAGCATATTATCAAATGTTCTTGTTCCTATTAGACAGATCCGAATATGCGCTAAATGTAATAGACACTCGAAGGTAAGCCTTATATTAATGCCAGGTAGGAGATGAAAAATTTGACGCAGATAGAAGCTACGCGAAAGTAGCTAATAAATTCAACAGTGCTTCCTCTTTTTGTATAAATAGAAGAGATTGCTTTTGCAAATTATTTAGAAATTATCCTTTTAATTCAAGTATGTGCTAGTTCCTAATCAGTAAGTTCACTATTTGTAATACCAAGTTCATGTAAAATTCAAAATCTTCTCTTTATTAACGAATTTCGAAAGAACATTAATCTTATAAGCTCTACTTGTTATTTATGCTTAAATTGCAGAATCTGTATTTTATCAGATAACATCTGGGTACTATATTTTCTGCAAACATGAATAAAGCTGAAGCGCGCATATTAATTTCAGCTTACGGAACACTTGTCTAAGAACACATGTTCCATAATTCTTTCCCTTTTCTTCTGGAAGCAAATGTGCTGAATCATTAATATAAATCCCTTTAAATGAATATTTTAGCACTGAATTTCTGATATTTCACCAAATAGAAGTTGCATAATAGTTGATAACATATTATAATATTAAATAATGATTAGAACACCATGAGATCTAAATAACTTAATCGTAGTCGCTTTCAGAATGCACTTCTTGATAAATAGCTAGAATTTATTAATATAAGAGTTGACATATACGGCTGCCAATAAATATTTTATCGCACCGTATTAAAACTTAGGCCTCGTTTGAGAATCTTCCACAGACAAGCATATACGGTGATCATACAAAGTCGAGAATACATTAACTAGATATGTAACAAAGAACGTTTACGAAAAATCTCGCATATATAGATTTAGTTTCTGACTTTTATTTTTTACGTTTTTTAGTTTGTACATAAAGCCGTCATCGAATTTTTTTGAACGGGTTAATCCTGTTCTGTTTTTCTAATTTTCCCGAAATACCTAAACACCTTCTCAGTTCAATTTTATTTGGGTTGAACACCGTTGGCTTTCAAGCGTCTAAAACTCAATAAGTCGTTAAATTCAATGTTTTACTACCTACAGAAAATACGCTTAATGAATCTAGTACACACGGTTCTACGTCGCATGAGAAGAGATCGTGAAATCCTTAGCACTTCTAAAAGAAGAAAGACAGCATCTTTGGGCCATCTACTAAGAAGTGAGAAATACCAACTACCTCAGTTAATAATGCAAGGAAAAATAGAAGGCAGGAGGGGAAGAAGAAGAAGAAAGACATCCTGACTAAGAAACATAAGAAATTGGACAGGAATGAATGTGCAACAAATATTCAGAACCGCAGAAGACAGAGGAATGTTTGCCAACATAATCGCCAACCTCTGATCCAGAGAAGGCACCGTAAGAAGAAGACACACGGTTGCTACTTCTGAAGAAAACAGTCAAAGTTAGCTTCTAAAGTATTCAAAACAAATCCAACTGGTAACCATCATAAAGTAAAATTAGTTTATAAGCTTACTCAAAATGATCCTGATCGTAGAATTCAATCCTGTGGAGTTAATTTGATTGATTTAAGTATACTTTACAATTTCCCAAACAAACAGTGTTTTTAAACTAAACAATTTGTTATTTAAATTGTAGTACGAGGTGTGTTCAATTGAAACCCATCTTTGCTTCATAAAAAATGTATTCAGCAATTTAATTATAAATAATTGTTATGCTTGTGGCTGCTGATTGAAGAAGTCTTCCACGACTATCTGTACTTCTGCGTCAGACCCAAAATGCCGACTTTTTAACGCCTTTTTTAGCTGTCCAAAAATATGTAAATATAGGGTAGATGTTCTTCTTCTTCACGGGAAGTGTAAACACTTCTACTCCACAGAAGATTTACTAGGCAGAATACTTTTGCCATTGCCTTGCGTGGGAGAACGGCCGTTATAAATCTAATGTTCCGATTCCGGGAATTGAACCCAGGACCTTCAGCGTAGAAGTCTAACGCGCTAACCTATAGCCCACGGCCGTGGATGCTCTAAAACCCCCCATTTCTTTCGTTGAAGATTTTCTTTTACTACATTAGCAACATGAGGCGGTAGCTCGGAGTACAGGCCGCGCATAAGTTACTAAGAATAATTCAAATACGTCAGCTTGTTAAATAAATTCTCGAAATTTACCATATCTTTTACTTCGGCGCATCTCTATAGATTAATAGGGCAGTTAGTTTAGCGGTTTAAACTTTAATTAATTTATTTACGCATTAGTTGAGTCATTCATTTTGTTTAGCTCACTAGTTCACTTTACTAAACTTAGTTTATATAGCTTTGCTTAAATATTAACAGGTTAGCTAGTTTAGTGGCTTAATCTCAATTGATGCATTTATTTATTTGAGTGTTAGTTAACCAATCCATTCTTTTGTTGCCCGTAAGTTTTTATTCAATTCAGTGTAGTCTTAGTTGACTTTGTAACTTGTGTTAGCTAGAGCTCGGGAACGGGAATGCTTTAAACGCCCTCGGGCAAAATTGCTTCGCGAAACTTTCAAAAATCTTTTGGGTGCAGCCAATCAAGTGCAAGTGCGAGGGTGTACGACCCTGGGAAGGAAGGAAGGAGGAATACCACCGCCTCTACCTGGCGATCTACCAAAGGTGAAAGATTAGCGATCGACAAAGAAAACAACAAGACGGAGGGAAAAGCAGTAAAAGCTAGTGTGCTAAAAGTGATTGAGTGCTTAAGTAGCCTTTTGTAGTCTATTGTAGTCTTGCGTAGTCGAAAAAAGATCTGAAACTTTAATCTCCCTTAATCTCTTCTAATTTAATTGAAATTAATCCTAATTAATTAATTAATTAGTATTATTTTGATTAGTCAGAATTTGAAAAGGGATCAACATAAGATAAGTTAACAATCGAGGTTAAAGCAGGAAATTCAGAACATTTCGCATTTAACTGTAAAGTAGAGTATATTAAAAACAAACACGCAAACTCAAGTACTTACGGTAAATCACCCAGACTCATTAGCAAGACCGGACACAGTAAACCACAGAATAACCAAACAACCAACAATCTAAAAACTAAACTTTTTCCGGGAATGGTATAGAGTTATAATACAATCAGTGTCGACTATTACTTTAAGATCTTATGAAACAGCTAAATTGCTGCACTTGCAATTGTATTGTTACTTTTATTTATCCTATCTAAGAACACTTTAAAGTATCAATAAAGCACCACACTATGAACAGACTGCATGGAAGACCATGTAAATGAAAATTTTCCTAAAAAATCAATTAATGGATGAACACCAAATGAGTGGCTAACATAGTCTCCAAGTTTGTATTTAAAAAGAGTTAAAACAAACAAAACCGACAATTTAAAAGGCAGAATAGAATAAAAACACAAGCCTGATTTAATCGGAGATGGTTATGTTCCTCTTTTTAAAGAGTATTAACAAGCCAGTGGCAAACAAATTTAATATTCATTGAAAGTTTAATTACATAATTTAATTAACTAACAAAATAACATTTTAAATTATATTAAATCAGTTCCAGTTAAGGTTTTTGGGGTAAATTATATCGTATATTGACTTTAGCAAGGTACAGAATTGAATTTTTACATTACATGCTTCTATATCTAACCTCCTAATATATCAAGGTAGGTAGTGATCTTCAGTATGTTGTTTTCTCATAAAATATTCAACCTGTCATGCCATTACAGACAAAGTGCTTTATTCGCCTTTGTTCTAATATAATATTGTAAGTAAGGGTTCTTTTCAAAAATATCGGAATTACATCTTAAAACTGCACTTCAAAGTAATATAAAAAGGAAAATAAGTAGACATTTAATATTCTGATAAAAAAATTGGGACAATTGGAATTGCCATCTACAAAATTAGAAGTTATTCACTTTGAGCATAAATCATTATTATTTAGATTCGTTAAAACATAAATTATTTATCCGAGAATATGTTTAGAACAAAACAAGTAAATATAGTGAATTATTTATTGTGAAAGGGTTCCAGTTGACTTGCTTCGGGACTTTCTTTAAAGCGAAAACCTATAGTATTTTGTTAATTGTTTTTTGCCTGACTTCATTGAAGTTCATATTTATATTTTAATAATAGTAAAAGTCTTCATTTCTACAGGTTTTATTTACTTTCCGTGCCTTATACGCATTTCGACATTATACATGTCATTTAATGTAGTAAACATTTGTAGCTAGCACAACAACAAACTGGATCTTGATTTCGGACTTGGCTCTGGTCTTCTATTCCAAAACTTCCAATAGCGGAGAATTTATGAGTTCAGTTTGCTCATTCTTTAAAGCTGGGTTTACGTATTTGGAATCAATGCATAGTTGTGTTTTAATACGTGTTTAGCGTAGAGTAATTTTTCTGAGCGGTTGTATTTGTATGAGCGTATGTGTTCTTTGTATCTGGTATAAAAATTTCTGATTGTCTGGCCTATGTATAGAGAATTACACTGAGTACAGTTTAATTATAAATACCTGATTTTAAGAAATCGTTCTATCTTTTGCGTTGAATAAGGTGTTGAAAGTGTATTTTGTTGTCTTATAATTACTTTAAATGTACTCGTTCTGATTATAATTTTAACAATTTTCTCCGGTATATCACCGAAATAAGGAATTGTAATATATTTAAAAATTTCAGAGTGATCCTTTGAATATATTTTGTAATTTGCTAATTTGTAATCTTTCTTTTTGATTAGTGTGTCTATCAGTTTTGTGTTGTATCCATTACGTGAGAAATTAACATAAACTGCAAACAATTATTTATTCATGTTTATCTCAACCTTTTAACATCCCAATACACTATTATTTTGTGGGACTGATTAACAACTAGCATATACGTGATAATACATTGATCTCCAGATTTAAATGAAGCTGTGAGTATACTCTTCACAACAATGCTTGTTACTAACATGTGTATGAAGAACGTATTGCCCATACATGACTGCTATATCGTTACTTTTGTCATTTACTATACAAGCAAAACTAAGAGCCGATCGGCCGTAAAAACAAAAATGTAAAGTTGAAAACAATTCTTTGCTCTTAAATCTTAGATACACTCCTAAAGTATATCTCTGCATAGTCATTCTTAGAATTTAAACAATTATCATATCATGGTACAAGTTCTGGTATACCTTCGTCAATGAAGGTTAAAAACCCACTTTTGTGCAGTCGTTTTGAAATTGTTGTGTTGAAGAAATGATAGTGGGATATCAAAAAATTTTGTAAGATGAAGGAAGAGGTAATAGCCACATGGCGAGGGAGTGATTAAAAATTTTACAATTCAATTACTCAATGAGTTCCACAGTGCAAGCCGTCGCGTGCGGACGAGCGCATGCAAAAGCACGACTCCAGAGGTCAGCAAATTTCGCCTTATGTTTTGAATCGTCCTTTTCAACTTTCTTAAGTTCTCGCCATATATATATATGTCTGCATTAATTGTCGTACCACGTTTCAAAATGTCAACCAAAGATACGTTTTCCTGTTCCAAAAAGACAGTAGCCATAAGCTTTCGGTTCTTGATCACTGCTTAAACTTTATGGCGTTGTGTCATGTGCATTGTTTGTTGCTTGGTATTAACATTTGTGTAAGAAATTCAAATGTCTTCGCCCATCCCTATGCGATTCAGGTACTCGTAGCCATCAATTTCGTAGTGATGTAGAAAGTTCAGTGTTTGCCATAGTTTTTTTTAACATTTTAGGCACCCACCTCGCACAAACTGTATTGTATTGTAGATGCTGTAGTCTGTTCCTGATAATCTCCTACAGTGTCGTACGTCTATTAGGGGGAAACACTTTCCTCCATTTCCGAAATGGTAAAACGCCAATCTTCACGAATTTTCTTGTTGGCTTTTTCTACCGACATCGTCGGTGACAACAGAAGGACCCCACTTCATTTTACGTACACATTTGTTCGGTAATCTCCGAAATTCACAGTGCTTCTCACTTGGCGATATTTTCAATCGTACTATCCATTTTAACGCTTTATTATACAACAACAACACATACGAATTCACTACCGTTTAATTTTATAGATATTTTCATTAGACAATTCCTAAATTTACAATTATTGGTTAGACTTATTAGGTTGGTTCTTTGGACTAGTTAATTAAAATTTGGTGTGATTCTGGTGAATCTGTCTGATTAAACAAACAATAAAAGTTTAAAACGCTAATACATGTTTAGTATGTAAATGTAGAATAGAAGGTTTCAGCGTTAATATAGCACTGATACTAATAATGTCAATAATTAAGGCCAATTTTCATAATGTTTACATATAAATAGTGTTTGCACCGTCTCCAGACCAGGAAAATACTTTTAGTAGTAATCCCTACTGTATTAACTAATTCCTTCTTAGATGACGCTACAGCACGGTCCTTAATTGAAAATCAATTTAATAACATAGCAGAAAATTCCATCAAAGTGATTTTCGGAATTCCTTCTCTGGAACGAACCCCTCAAATCTTTCCTGCCATTCCCTTAATGGCCACAAATCACACAAAGCAAACCACCCGGGGGTGTTTAGCACCATAGCTGCTGATATTTTCTTTTATAAACGGGATGCATCTCTAATAAATCACTATGAACCTTTACTTTTTTTAATTTACAATAATTAAGCAACCGTTAGATCTAAAACTAAATATGTGTGCTTATTTCCATTGTTTGAGTGGTTTACTTCAAAGTTTTAAAAACTTAGGCTGTACATATATTACGTGAAAACGATACAGAAAAAGGCGAAGCCAAAAGCTAAATGATTAGAATTAAAAATTACGGATATTTAAGTCACACAGCTATCCGTTATGAGGTACAGCATGATCACCAAAGTTTTCGTTACCTCTTCACGTAAGCTATAGAATTTATAATATTTACTCCCATTATTTAATAGTTATACAAGTATAGATCAGTTGTTTAAATGAAACAAAACCTTGTCTGCCCCACGAAATATATTTCCTAAATAAATAAATTAAATTTAATTTATTTATTTACGAAATATATTTCGTGGGGCAGACAAGGTTTTGTTTCATTTAAACTACTTAAATTTACCCCATTATGTGCATGGACTTCAATCTGATGATATAGATCAGTTGTTACGATTGGTAATTAATCTAGAACTAAACTGGATTTGTTTCTGAATGCATAAGAGTACATAATTAAAACTTTTCGCGCCGGATGAGAGTATTCGAATTGTTTGCCAAACTTAGATATTTCGCTCAATATCTTTAATAAACAGAGCTTCACAATATACCTGAAAGTGTCTACTATTACTAAGTTGAAGTTTTTATTCTATATGTATAATAATCCTAATACATGATTCGAATAAGAAAGTGCATTAAGAGATAGTTAAGCTATTAAAACAAAGCACATAGCAAATAGCAAACAGATTCCCTTGCATGAAAATCGTATTTTCAGGAGGCAGGACATAAAGAGTAAGAATTGTAAGCTTTCAGAGAAATTCGAAAGTTAGGTCATAAGCGATACCATTATGTTAAAAGTTAGGCTAAATCTAAACGCTGCTTTATAAAGGTTTGCACATTACATGACTATTCTTTATCTAGATGTATAAAATAAAAACACCCCTCAAATCTATACAAAGACAACGCGTTTGTTTTTTCCGTTCTGTTGGCTTTTCTTATTCTGCTCTACTTACTATTCAATGGATGTCACATACAGTACGAGGAGGCAGTGGAGCTGAAAAAAGGATAGGCCTCGTTTCTGTACCAAGCTAATATCACCTGCACAACCCTTAATTGTAACTAAATTTTTTTACGCTCTAATTGTTATTATATTTTATATTTTCTATGTGCCGGAAGCATGTTTTAGATGTGATAAAAATCAAATGGTTCTTGTACTGTGATTTTCTTGAATATTAGCAAATGTTGCTTTACACAATTCTTTATGTCAATTAAATACAGTAAATGTTTTAGACATGACACAAAAACTCCACTGTAGCTATAGCTAGATCCCCTTAAGGCAACTCACGCATCTATGTTTTTTTACATCTTGAGAGAACTTGTAAGTAATCCCTTTAGCTTTGTCAAACAATTTAAATACTTATTTTCACCACGTGTGAAAGGCTTTACGAAATGTTTAAAAAGATCGTAATCGCTGGGGATATATGCATGAGTTGTGCATTCAAAAGCAAATTGTTTATGCTGTCTAAAGTAAAAAATAACCGCATCAATCTAACTGTACTTTGATAACTAATAAATAATTGTGGTGAATATTATAAACTCTACGGCTGGTGAAAAGATACACCTTTTGTTTTCGGCAGCCAACCCTTTTCAAAAATGTTATTAATCATATTAAGGATTTTCTTCTATGGAGTATAGCCAGTTAAAAAGAATACCACCTTAGACATATATCGTTCTTCTTCGTCTCGGTTATTTTTATCCCTTAGAGACGTATTTATCATCTCCTTTGCATGTATTGTGCGTTTCAAAGGTCACAAATATAGAGAACGTTTAGGCTAATACGTGCCTGAACCACGTAAAATACACTTCTACTCCAGATTTACTAGGAACAAAAACTCCGTTGTCTCGACCTTGCAGGGGCGTACGATCCGGTTCTGGTAGAACATTTGAAGCCCATTTCACCTGTAGCCCACGACCGTCTCATATTATATTTACTGTGCTGTAGATGA
This sequence comes from Limonius californicus, assembly GCA_014611495.1. Classification (NCBI taxonomy): domain Eukaryota; kingdom Metazoa; phylum Arthropoda; class Insecta; order Coleoptera; family Elateridae; genus Limonius; species Limonius californicus. Next base: position 18,588 of record JABXWE010012840.1, read on the forward strand.
ATCTTTTAATACAAGGTGTATATCTAGAAGGTAAAAGATTCAACAGTAATCTAAAATGGCTTCTACTACTTGGCCATCAAATGTGAGAGATTTTACGGTTCATTTAAAGCACCGCAGAAATTGCCAGCAATAAGCGTAACTGTCGAGTGTTGATTGCTATCTAGTGCTTCCATTTACAAAATTCAAGTTAACTGCCAGATATTCTTGTTGCTCTCGCAGTGGTATTATCAACATTTACATTCAGAAACTTTAACTTGTTTTAGTTAATTAAAAAATTGTCTAATGTGTCTTCTTCTTTCTGCTGAACATCGCTTGCAACACGTACGAAAAACATAATTATAGGGCCGGATGCATTCTGTTATTCACAAAATTATTATATATCATGATATACTTAATTGTTCATAGAATACATAATTCTATGTTCGATTTTGATACTGCAGGGTTGGGCATAACAATGTTACCATTTTCAACACAAAATATCTTTTAAACAAAACATAATACATATATAGTTATTATCATAAATTGTTCTAAATACCTTTGGATTTGATATGTCGGTAGTGACAGTTAAAAATGGATCGCTGACCCGTGCAAGCAAGAATATTTGTGGTTGAGAAATTTGCAGTCAATTACTGCAGTACAATGTGCGTTTCGTATGGAATTTAGAGACAGAGGCAGAGGGGATGCACCATCTTGACTGACCATTCGCAGATGGATTAAGAAATGGCAAGATCAAGGGTCCGTTCGCTACAAAAAAGGAATGGGTCGCAGAAGATCTATCAGAAATGAGAAAATATTGAACTAGTGAGAAATGCATTTGAGCACGGTCCTAAACGTTCCACAAAACGGCACCCCTTAACTCCTAACATTTCTGAAAGCAGTCTTCGAAGAATTTTGCACTTGGACCTAAAATTCCATCCCTACAAGATGCTTGTTCAAGAACTGGATGCATATCACAAAGAAAATCGCCTGATACGTTGTCAGAATATTCTCAACGTCATTCAAAGCAATCCTGATTTGCCAAATCAGCTTCTGATGTCTTACGAAGCCAATTTTTATTTAGCGGGATTTGTCAATAAGCAAGATTATCGCTATTGGTCTGACAAATCCTAGGGAAGTTCATGAAAAATCACTGCACAGTCCAAAGGTGATTGTTTGGTGTGCTGTGGGATCAATGGGAATCATCGGACCTTACTTCTTTGAAGATGTTAATGATCGACCAGTAACGGTAAATTCAGAGCGTTATGTAGAGATGTTGATAAATTTTCTGCAACCAGAGTTACATCGGCGAGGAATCGAAAATGATTACTTCCAGCAAGACGGAGCCACTGCTCATACCGCCCACCGATCGTTAGCAACTATAGGTAACTTGTTCCCTGGACGTTTAATTTCGCGTTTCGGCGATATTCCCTGTGCAGCGTGCAGTCCAGAATTAACAGCCGCAGATAATTTTCTCTGGGGGTACCTTAAAGAAAAAGCTTTTTCTGTACCTATCAATAACTTAAAACGCATTACTGCCGGAATTGAAGCTATCCCAGAGGAAATGTTACGACGAGTCATGGCAATTTTCCTTCAGCGTCTTCAAGCTTGCATTGCAGAAAATGGTGGTCATTTGAAAGATTCTATCTTTAAGTCATAAAATCCAAATGTATATAGAATTTATAATAAGAATTAAAACTGTATTATGTTTTGTTTAAAAGATATTTAGTGTTAAAAATGGTAACATTTCTATGCCCAACCTTGTAGAACTGAAAATCGATTTCCGCTTTCAAAAGCGAAGACTTCAATGTGAATCATAAATTAAAAATTGTTTCTTATTTAAAATTATAAATTCAGTTCCAAATCTAAGAATCGTGAATTGATTTATAGTGTTAGTTCAGAAAGAGAAAATGCCAATGCATACTTCGTCTCGTTTGAACCTGAGCATATCCTTACGAAGTAATAGTTCTGTGGTTCCGGATGGTTATGTAAATGCAAATTGTATTTTAATGGTGTGCATACGTTGTGCTAAAGTAAAAGTTATTTAGAATTTTGTATTTAATCTCATTTTCGAAATAAAAATTTATGAATTGTTCTGAAAGCTACTTGAATCTTCTGAGGAAGGATGTCTAAGTGGTTTCTTAAATACTTGGGTAAAAAAAGAAGAATTCTTATAAGTAACCAATGCCGGCGCTAGGTTATTCTGCACCCTAGGCAAAGTTTATTGTCGCGCCCCTTCTTTCACATATTACATTTACAAGTTACATTTTTTATATCGAAATAACAAAAAAACAATAATTTGTATTTATATATTTATGAACAATTCCACAAAGAATTACAAATAGATCACAAGATCAAAATTTAATTTTTCTTTCCTTCTTCCTTGCAAAATTTTCTACTAACTCCTTCAAATCCATAGTCGAAGCTTGGTTACACTCATTTGAAATGTTTAGTGACATCGTTGAGCGCAAGTAAGTTTTAATAAGTTTCAATTTTGCCACTTGCCACTGATACTGAAAGTGTTAGAAGTATCCTTAGGGCAACACAAACATTAGGCACACAATACACAAATTTTTGTTGCACTATAAAGAGAAGTACTTGCGGCGGTGGCATACATTTTGGAAGTCTCCGAGCTACTGCTTGAAGTTCACTGCAGAAATCATTAACGTCAATATCTTTATTAGAATTATACGTCAACAACTTTTCAAAATTTCTGCAGTCGATTAGTATATCTACAGGTGGATATTATACATATCATACAGGAACCTCTCTTCAATAGATTGTATAGCAATGTCTAAAACAGGGTAGCAGATGTCTCCTTTTTTCGAACTTGTCCTGTATCAAATACCTATTGATTCTGTGTCTAATTCCTTTGCAATCTCAGCAGCATTAACTAAACCCTGTTCAAAACTCTCATCGCTCCTGCATCGTAAAAGGAAATTCTTAATCATTTGCAGTTGATTTGTAGTCGAATTTAAATCAGCATCCTTTCCTTGTAGTATTTTGCGTGCAATATTTACTTCGTAAAGTACCATGCGACAAGGGATACCATGAACTTAAATTTGCAAATTGCATCAGCAAGAGCCTTTGCTTCAATTCGGGAAATATTTCCGGATGAATTATTTAGTTCTGGGTCATCAAAAATCTCCAATACAACATCATATCTATCACCAAGATGACACCTTAGAGGCTTCAAAGCATCAATCCGACTCTCCCACCTTATTTTGCTCAATGGTTTAATGGTAAAATTCTAGATATACCTGGATAAAACTTGCCAACGATGGGTCAATACGTAGAAATAGTTATATCTCTGTTGGACTAAACTGAAAAAATAAGTCCTTCTAGGCAACATTTAGAAACATAGAAGCATCATTCAGCACCAAGTTCAAAGAGTGTGCATTGCACAATATAATATATTGGGAATAAAGAAGGCTCGTGGGTATATATTTAGAACTCTCTTTTGTACACCATATTCTTTGCCTTTCGTATTACTTCGGTTATCATATCCCTAGCTACGGAGATTTTCAATGGGTAATTCCATTTGTTCAAGCTGTTCAATCAAAGTTTCTGTCATGAAGGAACCCGTAATTTTCTCCAGTGGAACAAATCCTAAGAAATGTTCTCTTATTATTAGCTTAGATCGTGTATCTTACTATCTGGTTTGATAAAATCAACAACACGTATGATCATTTTCATTTGTTTAACATGACTAACGTCCGGTGTGCTTACTGATTATTTAAAGTGACCTGTATGTAGTCATCAGTGCTAGATTTCATACACTAATCGATATTTCATGCAGTCATAAATTAAAGATAGTAGGTAACTTCAAAAAGTTAGTTGGTATTTCAATTTTTAATCCCTTAAAAGAATTTTGGTCTTATGAGCCCCCATATCTTCATAACAGGGCGAATAACAAATAGCAAATCCATGTAAGGGTACAAAACATTGTAAGAAACAGGTGTAGAGTAACTATCTGCAGAAGTAGGAATATAAACTGGAAGTTAGCTTAACATTTTTAACAATAATAAGAACATGCATCGTATTGGTCAACATTTGGTTCCAAAACTGCTGACTCATGAACAAAAAGGAGCGCAAATGATACTGACAGAACGCTTACTTTGGAATGGTTGATCAAGATAACAATTTTTTAACCAACATAATCACAGAACACAAACATGGTGTTCTTTCTACAAACCTCTAAATGAAAGACACCATAATACAAAAAAAATGTTATATGTCACTATATTGATCAACCAATTGATTTATTGATTGATTTGATACGAGGAGGTTTGTTTTGCCTTTTGACACTGCGGCCTCTTGGACCTATTGTATAAGTCCTTCTGCTCCTACCCTCGAGTCTCTGTCAAGTAGATTTGTCCCCTTTATCAGGTATTATATAGGAAGCTGTTTCTTTTTCCTCCCCACACAACCTGCATATGAAATCTTCGTTATATATCAGCATGTTGTAGAACTGTTGTCTGAAGTTTCCCATTAGGAGTCCTGTCACTACTCCAATTTAAGTCTTACTAAGTTGTAGGACTGTTTTAGTGAGCTTGTGGGGGTGGTTGCTCATCATAGCTTTATTTTGTCTTTGTCGAGGTGAGAATCGACAATGTTTGCTTAGAATTCAATCTTTAACTGCTCCTTTCACTGTCCTTTTAGTTAGGCCGACAACTGGTTCAGACTGTGTAAACTATGTTGCAGATCCTTGCTTTGCTAGCTTATCTGCGCTTTCATTTCTTTCCATGCCTCTGTGGTCTGGCACCCATACAAGTTTTACCTTGTTAGATTTTGCCACTATTAGGAGATTACACAGGCAGTGCTAAAGAAATGCTCACTTAATCTGGTTTGAATTCACTTCCACAGCTGCCCGAGTGTCGGAGATGATATGGATGGTTTTGTTCATATAGCCCCTTCTTATGTTCTATTTTAATGCTGCTAATATTGCATAAGTTTCTGCTTAAAATATTGTGATAGTTTGGCCCAGAGATATGAAGATACTATATATTGGTTTGCATATACCCCAGCTCTTATTAGTTCCTTACTGATCAAGCAGTCTCTCGCAAAGAACACATGACATCAATGAAATCAATGGAGCATCTTCCTTATTCTTCTAATTTGACACCACCTTCGGTTGTCAAAGATATTAGTATGCCAACCTGGACCGGCGCCTTTACGTGACCTCCGAAGAAGGACCGGTTGCATATGCAACTATATTGGTCCATCCAAATAAGTACTGACCAGTGCCGGTTTCTTAGCAGGGCTACGTGTACGCGTGAACGGAAAACATATTTCTTCATTCTTAAACTGGATTTCCATTTCAAATTTTAAAATTGGAATTAGATATTCGAATCTAGAATCATATTTCGATGTACCATAAAGTGATGTTCTTTTCTAGAATTAGTTGAGAATCGTAAACAGATTCTTATAGAATATACTATTTTAGAAATCGAGATTCGGTTTTTAAGGATGGTCATTTTGTTACCACCAGTAAACACATGAAGCACGACTTGCGTAAGGATCTCCCAAACAATAAGAGATACCGACTGCGTTTAATTTTAGGAATTCTTCAGCATCAAAAGGGGTACTAGGACTCGCATTTAAAGTCTGAAAATATTTCCACGGATGATTTTGGTATTGCATGTGCTCTTTGATTAAATTTCACAAAAAATACGTTAAATATTCAGAAATTCTTATAAGTTATATTTTACTTACACTAACATTCCTGTATTGATGATATTACTAATTATTATACTACTTAATTAGAGTTTTTCTTCTTTTTGTTGCTTTCCTAATTTTGTGGTTGTATATTACATAACACAAATATATCGCCATGGAAAATCATAGTGTTTTAATTAATACGGACCATAATCTCAAGTATATTCATAAAATTTGTCCAAATTAAACTTCCCTCCGATTATTTAATAGCAGATGATAAAATTATCAATATTAATTGTCGAAAGAATTTCAACCTATATTATTTGTTAAAAATCCACTTTCGCCGTTTCAAATCCAATTAAAATTAACTCGTATAAAGCATTTTAAACAAATAACACAATAAATTTGCTAACGTACTCAATTACCAGCCGAATTGTAAATACAACGCTTTTGCCCTTATTAAGCCAATTGAAAACAAAATATACAATATGTTTCAACGTTTAACAATGTAGGTTTAGGAGAATACGAATACGCGATGATCTAACAATTATGAATATAATAAATAAAATTTCTTTGGTAAGTATTTTAACATGAACGAATTGATGTATGCAATGAAACTATAAAATTACATAGATCGCCTGAAAGCTATTAGCTGCATAACATTAATGCTATTATCAGAATGTAATATTTACAACTTTCGTTAATTCACGAGCAGCGAAAATATATCAGAAAATAATTATATTACATTTAAACATCCGCTTCATTAACTTATGAAAGCTGTTTGCTGAATTATTAGCTTTATTAAAGCCATATCAGCATGTAAGCTCTTTACTACAGCCTACAACGTTTCGATTTTAGAACATTACTTAGCGCTTAAGCTTGTTACGTGATTATTAATAAAGTAAAATGAAAACATGTATTGGATTCAGTTATGAATTTAGGAAACGCGATTTCAAGCTGTTTATTAAATTCATACAAACTATGACGCAAATGTATGGAATATCAAACAGCTCGTGCGAATTTGTAATTATTATTCAAACTGATACTAACAACAAAACTACTAAACCCGTACTTTTCTTTATGGTAAACATTAAAATTTACTCCAAAACAAATCTGAGGAATAAAAAGCTTTATAAAAAACTTATTGAATTAACAAAGCGATGGAATATATAAATCAAAACCAAAAAATTGCTCATAAAGAGAAGCACGCATAACCTAAAAAATATTAGGAAATATATACAGGGTGTATCATTAATATTGCGAAAAAAATCAGGGTGAGATTCCTTGCATAAAAATAAGAATAAAAGTTCATATAAACATGTTTCCAAAAATGCCTCGTTTCCGAGATACAGGGCGTTGAATATTATGCAATTAACAGTAGGACAATAATGTCATGTAAACAACAATAGCAACAACAACAATAAGTTATAACAGTTGTTGAAAATGACTACCCCCAACATCAATACAGGCTTCTAATCTGCGACGCATTGATTGGCGAACACGTTCAAAAATTCCGGGTGTGTGACGAATTGTTTGACAAGCTGCTATTATACGATTTCTTAATTCCTCGAGCGTTTCAATCGGGTTCGTATAAACCAAATGTTTAAGGTGACCCCAGAGGAAAAAATCCAATGGATTTAAGTCCGGAGATCGCGCAGGCCAGGGTTGTATGCCTCCTCGACCTATCCAACGGTTTGGGTACACAGTGTTCAAATATTCTCGAGCAACTAAACTGAAATGAGGCGGAGCTCCATCGTGCATGAAATACATTTGTAATCTTAATGGCAGTAGGACGTCTTCCAATAGCATCGGCAGCTCCTCTTCAAGAAAATGGCGATAAATTGCTCCAGTTAACCTCGCTGGTAAAAAGAATGGACCTATCAAGTGGTCTCCGACAATTCCGATCCATACATTCACTGAAAACTGATGTTGATGGCGGCCTGCTCTTATTGCATGTGGGTTCTCATCAGCCCATTGGTGATTGTTGTGGAAATTCATTATGGCTTCTCTGGAAAAATTTGCCTCATCAGTGAACAGTATTTCTGCAACGAACTGTGGATTTTCAGCAATTTTTTGTTGCATCCATCGACAGAAAGTTACTCTTGGAAGAAAATCAGTTGGTAAAAGTGCCTGCACTCGTTGAATGTGATAGGCGTATAAAAGTTGATTCTTCAGTATCCGGATAACTGTCATATGACTGACATTTACATTTGCAGCAATCTTCCTGGTACTTGTAGTAGGATTTTCGTCAATTTCGTGGAGCACCTCTTCTTCCACTTGTACAGTTGCTGCTGTGCGAGGTCGCCCATTTTCAGCGGTAAGTTTTCGAAAACTTCCAGTTTCTCTAAGACGATGCAGACGAGAAAATATCGAATGATGTGGTATTACACGATTAGAGTATTTTTCTTCATAAAGACGCCTGGCTGCTAATGAATTACCGTTGGCAAGACCGTAACAAAAATGCATATCGCACATTTCACTATTTGCTTAATTCGTTTTGAAAAACAAACCTAACAACTGCCAAATCGCTGTAAAGTAACGACTTTTATATGAAAAGTCAATGGCACTCTCGATAGAGTGATCCGACAAGTGATGATGCAGAGGAAACAAAAAAGTTTTATTTTCAATTGCATAATATTCAACACCCTGTCTCTCGGAAACGAGGCGTTTTAGGAAACATGTTTATCTGAACTTTTATTCTTATTTTTATGCAAGGAATCTCACCCTGAATTGTTTCGCAATATTAATAATGATACACCCTGTATATGTTCCCTGAAAGTTTTGTTTAGGACGCTTGAGCAAAAAAGTATGTTGCCAGATTATTAAGTTAACATTCAGAATATGTAATACTTTTCAAAGTTTGTTTAAAATTATTGACAATATATGATATCTTCTATAAAAAAATACAAATATATGTAATATCCTAAATGCATTAGAAACATATTACAAGAATCTCAGTCTATTTCCAGCCCGAAGTCATAAAATATCATGTGTATCGCCAGGAAAAACACATTTTCAAACAAAAATTATTTGTAATTGTAAACATAAATATATACATAGCTGGACATGTGTATTATTATATACAATTACTCATTGTCTCATTTTCTCAAATAAGTCTTGATTTATTAGAAATTTTGTGGCTTAAATCTTAAATCCCGGAAGTCCCTAAAAATATTATACAGCTATAAATATTTCGTCGCTATTAAACTCTGATTCAAACAATTTTTCGATAGTTTCTATTCAATTTCAAGTCATATATTTAAGGAGTATCTAAAGAGCACTAGTAGAACTTTTTACCAGTCTGTATTGCACACGTAAACACAGGCGCAACCCGACATGCGACGAAATACAATCTTCAGAAAATAGCCCTATATAAACATCGACAAATGTTTTTAGGTAAAGTTTACTTGAAGGTAAATATATAGTCACAAAGACAATACATTTGAAAATTCCCTGGATATTTCCTCAACAAACAAGAAATATATATATCGTTAACTCTCATATATCTGGGATCTGGTGGAGTGACTTGGGCCATATGTTACATAACATTATAACTGGTGACTTCGTCTGGTTTTCTCGAATTTGAATTTGAATGATCGCTATATTGATTCTGTTACTTTAATTTGTTAATAGCGCGTCTTAGGCCACGTTTCCCGAAAGCTATTATTGATATTTGTATTGCTATATGTCAGCATTTTTGAAGGCATCATTAGGAATGGCGTTTGGCGTAGCGGTTTGCTTTGAGAATTGATACGGGCTGGCTTATTTTGAGCTGTGTAACGTTTCTTACGCCTGATTTTTAGACAACTCGTTTTGCGTATGGTGATATCCCCAATTGTAGTAATATATATATTTCGAAGCTGGTAGACCTGTAGAATTTTAGGCGAGTCCAAGTTTCAAATTTTGAGGGGAGATTTTGGATTCAAGACAGTTGCACGTAGTTCGTTGTTCAAGCTACTACGATTGTTTTCTCTGGAGGTATTTTTGTGTCGTAGATTGAAATTAGTCGTTATGATAGGGAAGTTTATTCCATTCTAAAATCTACGCCATTTAAGAGTTTTGTGTCTTCGATTGGAAGATAAACTCAGGAAGTTTTTCCGATATAATATACCACAGTTGAGAAGCTACTGTTTTGCCAGTATAAAAAGCATCTGGTGAGTTTTGTTTCGGGCATTTGTCTTGTTCCGTTCTCTTGGATCTGTTTGCTAACTTTTGTATTTCAATAAAATTTAGGCACGAAGTTTGGGGCAATTAATCCGTCCATATAAGAATTGGAAGTGATAACGGTCAGAAAATTTACGTTTCACGCATATCTCGATCCACTTCACAGCAGGACATCTGGATTTTCCCTGACACCTGTGATTGGAGGTCACATTCTTCGCAGACCTGCGTTCAAGGGAAGTGTAATTTTTGTATTCCAAAATAAGATTTGATTTATTTATAACTTGTTCAAAATTTCGTAGCAATAATTAACTATCTAGTATTATTATTCGTCGTAAATATCTGAACTTTATAATATTGGGGAAATTATACATTTTGTTATGATGTTGTAATAGTACGGCAATTTTACGCGGTTTTGTTATATACAGGGTACTCCAACCGTCGTGTATTATTGCGTCTTGTAGTTCAAGTTGGGTCTAATTAATTATATTGTTTATTTATCGCTCGCCTTATCGTGGAGATCTCTTCGGGCGGCATGCGTTTTGATTATTAAGTTTATTAATTTATGTGTGGGTAACCGATACGCAATAATTATCTAGGGTTTGTGTGAGTTGTTTTCAGCAGGGTAATTGGTTAACTCTACGTAAAATTGGCTTCACTAAGATTTTTTTTTTGTATTAAAACGAATTCATGAGATTCTTAGTTGAATATTAAATTTTCATTTTGTGGCAATTTGTCTTTTCATTTATGACGAAAATATTTTGTATATCTAACTAAAGCGAGAACTACTACAGAAAGAAAGGTAGGTGAATGCTGGACCTGAGAATCCCACTTTTCTAATTTTTTATATCTAGGATTGTGTTAGTAATTTTGAAGTCGGTGGCGCCTATTCTATTTTTTTCTTACTGGAACTCAGCCCATCTTCGATTGAGTTTACCGGGATGCTAACATAATCATTTTTGGTAATTCATCTACAGAGCAGTGGTGTAGTAGGAAGAGGGGTTTGGACTTTTTCGCTAATATTTATGGTATCATTTTTGTGTGAATTTAATAGGCGTGACAGCTGTTTGCAAGAAATAGAAGCCGGCCCCGTAATTTAGCATGTGGCCATGTTTCTGTGACTAGTGAAATTAGACTGGGGCCCTGTAATTTAAAGTTTTTCTATTTCCCTTAATAAATTTCAACGGTAAAGTCGGACAGGAGTCAATAATTTAATAGAGAATACCGTGTGGTTTCTCGTAGCGTTTTATAACGATTTAGCATGGTACTATATTTTGAAATACAGTTAACTATTTTATATTGTGGCCGCCGCCATCTCTTCCCATCACCTTAAGGCATCAATGAAGTAAAATACAACCTTTTTGGAGCTTCCTCAACTCTATCGCCGAATTAAGGTAAAAGCTATCCATGTATTTATATATATATATATATTGCCATGATTTTTATATTAAAATAATGTAATTATTATTAACTATTTGTTAAATGTCTTTATCATGCTTTAAACTACACTAAAATACCTTCGGAAGGACTGTTATATATTAAAAAGGATATTTATTGGTATTAAAATCCATATTTTAACCTGAAATATAGTCTAAATAGATTAATAATGTCTTAAATTATAACAATTAATGTAAAATTATAGTTAAAACTTTTTTATAAACCTGTTATATGTAAAAACTGTTATCGATACTTCGTACGTTGCTTCGTAATGTGGAATATGAACTCAAAGTGAAGTTTTACAGTGTATGGCATTTTGAAATCCTGTTGTGTGACTTAATACTCGTTGTAGACGATGATGTGGGTCTTTTTGGACAGTACCAGAGCCCTAAAACTCAAAAGTTACTGTTATTTTAAGTTTTTCGATTATAAGTGTATAATTTTGATTTAGGAGGTTTTATATTAGCCAATTTAATTAATATTTTATCTAGGAAAGGTATTTAATAGGTTTCTTTAATGAATTATGTTGTTTATTTTATGATATTTGTGTTTGTATATAAATTTTGAAAATTATAGGTTGGATCTAGAATTTTGTTAATTATGTTGTGTATAATTCTTTTATAGGTTGTTAATGTGTTACAAAACTTATGTTATAATCTGAGGACT